>JAHZNB010001272.1:0-11768 GCA_027744295.1 Callyntrura guangdongensis
TGTATGTGTGCTGAGCAGGTGCAGCGGTAATAGTAGTGGTAGTAGTGGTTGGGGTATATATATGGCGATATATGCCCTAACAATGTACTCTTGCAATAATAGTCGTATTATAGGGGAGTCTTTTGCTTACCTTTTTAAGTTAATTTGGCATGCATGTTGGCATGCATGCAGACACATAATATGCATTTTCTGGGTGCATGTCAGTGCAAAAATCCTCTTAGGATCGAATGATGGCGATGATGATGATGATGATAATATGGTTATGATTAAACATTACTACTGTTGAGGTCAAAGTTTTAGCAAGACTATCTCATTCTCTTTGCAAAAAAAATGTTTCTTGTTCTGGTGATGTTGATAATGATGATTTGATTTTAGAAGCAGGAAAGAGAGAGATCATGTTGTATGGTGCTTACTTTAACACAATTTTTACTTTTTACTCCATTACATTTTGTACAGGAAAATAATATTACGCATTTTTTTGTGGTGGTAGTAGTAATTTAGACAGAGGGAGAGGAGTTATATGCATACTATATGAAGTCTTCTGTTCTGGTTTGTTGTAAGATTTTTAGTGGAGGAAATTCTAAGACTAATACCACTAATCAGTTCATTCTCATTCCTTTTTTAAATTATCACACAGCGCGGCAGCAGTAGCATAAAACTTTTAGAAAACCAGACGTCTGACCAAAGTACAAAGTGCTCGGCCAGGGGAGATGAGTCTTGCACAGAAAATGTGCGAGTTTCTGTCATTTATCATCATATTCATTGCAGTACTCACTCACTTGACTCATTTTAGTCAAATTCATGATGATGATGATCATCAATGTGTGCAATTGCCTTTTCCTCATTATTTCTTGGTAGCTGTAAAAAAATTTGCTCCGAGCATATTCACAATAATAATATGTAACTTGTTTAGTATTCCCACTTGTTTGTGTGTTGTAGAATCTTTGATAATTCTACAGTAGACGTGCATATAAGATGCGGGTTAAAAAGAAGACGTGCAAACTGCGTGGGCAAATTTGCCAAAAAATATATTGTTGGAGAACAAATTAAAAAACGACTGTTTTTTATTCTTGTACGTAGAAGGAATAATATGCCAAAAATCTTGATAAAAATATTTTGTTTTTTCTCTTATTTATTACGATATGCATTTACAACCTATTATTTATGTCAGTATTTAAGTTTTAAACGTGTACAAAATATGGGTATGCTGGTAAATATGCAGCTTGTTTCCTAAAAAACAACATAGATCTTATACCATTTACAAAAAAAGAATATTAAATTATGACTAGTTTAAACATTTGCACAGCCTGCAAAGGCGCGAGTGGTTTTCACTGGTTTTTCTAGAGAGATTCTCATGCGCAAATATTTTGAATGAATATTTTTGTTATTATTAGTATTACCCTTTCAAAAAACTGAAACGCGTTGCAGTTGTCAATTAGCAAAACTGCTGATGGGAAATTGAAAACGCAAGGTCATCCTGATTACTTCTTTTTTTGGCTGGCAATCCCCATCAGGCAAACTGACAAATGTGACGAGAATAACTGATGATGATGATAGAACATCTCATCATTATTTTAAGTCAATTTTTCCTTTCTTCTACCCGAACAGACAAAACAGGGTTTAAAATATCTCCTCTCAACAAAATTTTTGTTGATTTTTTTTAAAAACGGCTTTTACTTCACAACTTTGTATACCACCGACAGCTTCATCAAAAATATATATTCATTTATTATTATAATTACGTTGAAAATTTATTTCTCGGCGTTCCGAAAACGTACGTGCGAAAACGTAGGTATTTTATTCACGGGACCATCAAATTTATAAATCGATGGACTGAACCATTTTAACGATGGTCTTGTCTAGTTAATTATTAATTTCAATTCGGAATATTATTGGGTACTTATGTGTGACGGTCGACTGTGAGAGGTCTTGTCAAAACGGGACTTTTCTTTACTTTTTTCGTTTTGGGCATCAATAGTCAAAGAGAACTTTATTTTAGTGCTCCGCCTATTTAATGATTGGATTTCTGTGCAAAATCAATTAAGTAATTGGTCGTCAGTGTGTTATTATTTTTATTTTTACAAAGGAACTAAATGACGTAGTATCTCTGTAGTTGGTTGTATACAATATATTGTCGTTGACAAAGACGTGTACCTCATCAATCAGGACCTCTTTTTATGTGTTCTATCTCTAGCCTGTTTTTTTTCCTAAATAAGAATTAACGGTTATCACTAAATCAAACCATCATCATAGACACGCTATAAAGGGGGTAGAGAGAGAGGGAGAGTTTTAATATATTCAATAGTCATTATTATCTTCGTCGTTACAGAATCAGAATCATCTTCATTCTCTCTCAACCGCTTTTCATTTTCTTCTCTTTGGCTGCTGCAATGCAATTAAGATTAAGGTTGTTAGATAGCAGGTCAGCAGCACTACTTTGGATGCTGATGCTACTAAAGTGCTGACTGGTAGACTAGCTTTGCTTCATTGATGGGTTTGTTGGTCACTTTCAAAAATCTCAATTCATTTACCAGGAATTCCTATCTGTTTCGCCTCAATGCCCAAAACCAATGGCCAAATAGAGATAGATAAAAAAAGAAGATTAATAAGAGAAGTGAGTGGTTTATTGGGTGCCGTAATTTTAGTAATTAAACGATGACAATCCGATAAGTTTTCTGGGACTTGACCTGAAGAACTCAATGAAGAATTTTATTAACTGCTATTATTTCTTTTTGAAATGGCAATAGATTTTAACTGTGAATCCAATCGAAGCTGCTGTTATTCATAAATATATAACTGAAACAGACAAAGAACAAAAATATTTTTCTACATCCCTAATCGGCTCCACATTCCTGATATTAAAAATGGAATAGATACAGAAACTGGAGTAGATACACACACACAACTTATCAGTTTCTACAAAAGAAAACTTTAATAATGGGAGGCACGCTATCAATACAGTTGGATTATTATTTCAATTCAATGTCGATCTTTCTTAAAGGAGAAGCTCTTTGAATGAATACATTCAAATGAAACATTCCGAAGCAGCGTTTTTTCTATTCTTTTGTCTGTAATGGTAGGGAAATGCATTGCTAAGCTTGATCATGCTTTTATTATTTAATAATATGCGCAAGTAATTTCTTTTGTGGGCAGCTTTTACGTTTTTTCTATTCTTTTGTCTGTAATGGTAGGGAAATGCATTGCTAAGCTTGATCATGCTTTTATTATTTAATAATATGCGCAAGTAATTTCTTTTGTGCGCAGCTTTTTCAGTCAAACAGTCGCTATCGTCATCATTCAAGAATTTATTAACGTTATTGTGGGCATCCACAGAAAAGAGACACCAAAGTAAAACAATACACTTATGCAGGTAATTCGACCAGAGAGAATATAAAGGACTCGAAAAAAACATAACCACAGCTAAAGAAGAGCATTTTTTCACCAGGTGTACACATTTTGTGCTACTCCTACAATTATTTTGCTCCTTTTCCCCCGTCAGTCCAAAGAGGAAAAGAGATTATTTGTTGGCTTGTCAGATTTGCTTGGGAGCAGTGTGCTAATTGACAGGTTAGATGAAATTCAATCTCCTCTGTTGTTCCACACACAAATAGACAGGTACATACAGCTTATAAAATGATAAGATATTAAAATACACTGTATTATGCAGGAATATTAACAAGCTTGTACGTTAACATCCTGAAATGATGACTTTTCTTGTAAGACACAACATATCTCTACAATTTTCTTATGCCTCCTTCAATAATAACAACGGCGACGCTGTCAATGATGATGCGGATGATACAAGATAGCCCATAAGCATATGTATGTAATGGTTATTCCTTTTACTACAGAGCTGCTGATGATTGTACTTTGTAAAATGTCATGTTCGCATATTAAATGTTGTAAAGTATTTGTAGTGTGCGTTTTGTGCGCTTAAATTAACTGCCTACTACGATACGATAGATACTGCTTTTGATGCTTGAAACAGATAAAATTGCAAAACGCTTTATTTACTGTAATCTCTTTTTTTCTACAGTCCCTTAAGCGTTACTTGTAACAGGGTAACATATAGCCACAAAGCAGGTGTATATAGCTTGTAGGTAGGTATACATATTATTATTATTATTATCAAGCTGACGATGAGCGCCGTGTTGTGGTGATGAATGCCAGGATTTGAATTACCTTACGATACAATTACATGTACGTAGATTTGTGGCTAAAGAGCGTTTCATTCATTTATGCGTAATAAATTATCTACATCTTTATTTTTTACCCTTTCCTCCTCATAGTTTCCTCCTCCCGCACATAAACATATATTATGTGGTAGGACATTTATTTCAATTGTGTTTCTACCCCGGTAGGTTTGTCTGTTGCGCTGTTTATGTCTTGAGTGTCTGTAAAAATCCTTGGTATACATCATGGTATTATTATTGCATATTATTAAATTGCACAGCGAGTCCCATACTTTGTAACTTTAATAAGCTATTTGCTTACTCAAAGTGTATCATCATCTTCATCATCATCATAAAGACCCAGATATTTTTTTATTTACCGTTGGTTTTTCGTTCCCTCCGTCGTTCCTTTCGTTCTTTTTGCATTCGGTTATCCTCTCTCCACTTAACAGCTTATCATAATTTTTTTGAAATGGTATACTTCTTTTAGAGATTTTTATCCTATTACTGTAAAATTTAAATACAGTGTGATTGGCATGAGAAATGCCTTTATCGCGCGCTCTATAAAAAACGCTGGAAGGGAATTCGAATTACTTATCTCTGGCAATATAGGTTTAATGTAAAAAATGATGCAAGCGTTGTTGGCTGTCTGACAGGACGCTCTTGTCTTACCTTCGTTCTCAGTGAGTAATTTCAAGAATTCCTTCCCAAAAAATGTTCCTCGGTCAGTTCCCTGCTGTTACTGTTGTTCTTATTTCTGCCAAGAGAACTGCTTGAGCGTTTCTAAATGAGATGCTACCACCACTACTTTGTGGGTACACACAGACAATTTATACAGGCATGCAGACATAGGGTGACATTGAAGCTCATCCTCATCGTTCCCACTTGTAAGTCTGGTTTTCTGCTTTTATATCACACAACTTAACTTGAAACTTTAATCTTTGCAGCAGTGGTGTGGTGTAGCACACTATATAACTTGTAAAAATTATTATTATGACCACATTTTAAGTGAAAATGCAGAATACATTGGGAATAATCATAATAATGATTATTATATGCACATTCATGGGCCATTTCAGAGGACAGACTTTATTCTTTATTATTATTGTTGTGATTATTATTATTATTGTTTTTATTCTACCTTTTTATTATTATGTACGTCGAACGAATTACATGTCGTACAGCATTTCCTCATTGTGTTATTGTATCCTTTTTATTATTTCTTGTCTAATTCGCATTTTAGCTTATTTTTATATTACGAGGGCATTACATTACATTAGTAGCCTTAATATGTGGATTGGTTTAGCATTCTGGTGTGCATTCCTTTTTCCTCTAAATCACTCGCATTTATCTTTTAGTGTACGCTAATTCCGATGATGATAGAATAAATGTTTTAATTGATGTGATATGTGAGTAGGTAGATGTAATAATATGCAACATAATATAAACTGCTAGTTTTCTTCAAAACGCAGTCCGGTTTTTTATTCAAAGATGATATTACGAAAACTTGCAAAACCCTCATTACCCTTTTCTCGTTTCGGTTTTTTGTAAACTGTTTGTTGGAAGAGAGAAATAGACAATGAAGGAACAAGATACTTGCGAGACGATCATATGGCGAAGAAAAAAACTATATTATTTTGTCAGGTACTCATCTGCAGCTTATTGCAATATTTATTTATTTCGAGAAAAAAACTACTCTTGTATTCTTCGGTTTACTTACATTTTTTGCATTGCATTGTGTTTGCAATGTAGTATTTTCCCCAACGGTCATTTACGTTTTCTATCCTGTAGCGCACAGCAAGAAGCGCCAGCGTGTCTGTACAATGTCAATGTAATTGTTCTCTTCCCAGTTTCATCGTACTTCAACTACAAAAGAAAAGAGTAGGTTTATGGTAGCTACTATAGTTGTACTACAACTGCAGCAACAATAATAACAGTCATCATATCATGATCGTTGCAAATGAGCATTCTTTCTATCAGGAGGAGAGGTTGCTGTTGTTGTTGAAGATGACGACGTTAGTAGAGATGAAAGCAAATGGGGGAAGAAGCTAAATGGCACAATATGAACAGTTGTGTTCTCTGTGTTAAGAATTTTCCTTGTTGCTCAAAAGTTTCTGCTGACGCTAAGAATGCAGCAGGAAAAACACCAAAGTTTGGTAAAAGCAACAACTTTGGTAGGAACTGGCTTTTAATGGCAAATGACATGCTAAACACTAATGGGTTGTTACTAATGGTCTCTGCTTCTGGTACAAACGTTACTACATATTTTCTTTTGCTTGTGACGCGTTTTTCTTTGCAAACACTATAAGAGTTCTTGTGGCTAACGCTGTTGTTTTCTAATAGTGGCACTGACATTGCGACTTAAGACTTACTTTGCGTTTTCAAATACAGTCAAGTCTTTTAAGTTTAAGTACTTGTGTCGGCGTTTTCACCAAATGCATAATAGGCAATCTTCCAATTCTCAAGAGAAAATTACTACCGTTTAATATGACTACCTAATGAAATGAAATGAAAATTGAAATTATTTTCATATTATTGACTTGTATTTGTGCCTATATTCAACTTTTTTACCTAAAATGAAAAGTAGCTACTGCTGTTATATTGTTTACCGATTACATTCCGGTTACTTTACTTGTAAGAAAACCAACCTAACTTTACGAATGATTAATTATTTGGATAGTTAGCTACTATTAACATTACTACAGATATTACTGAAGAGAAGCCAAAACAATTCAACGCAGTACCCTTTTTAGTTACAGTAGAATCGCAAGAGGCGTCATATCAGTAGTCGAAAATGAAAACGGGCTGCTAAATAGTCAGCTATATGTGGTTAGTTAAAGCTGTAGACGTTATCCTGATGATGTGTTGAACGAGCGATATTCCATGATAAATGCAGTGTATCATGCGTTTATAAATGATTCTTGTTGTAGTGGTAGCTGTAATAGTTGATAGTACATAACTGAACTGCATTAACATTTCACTTTGATAGCAAAGCTACATCATGTATTTTATACAAGGCACCCACAAAAACAGATTTTCATTACCCTTTTATCATTATCATCATCATCGTGGCTATAAAGCAACATGTCTGTTTTGTATTTGGAATTTTTTATATGCTTCTCCCAAAAAGAAAGTAGCTGGTTGATCGCTTAAATGAAAGAATAGGAAAAATTGATCATATCTTTGGATAGCTTCCACTTTTTCTTAGTGGTAAATTAAAGTGGAGTCAAGAAATATTTCGGCTTCTCTTTCAAAACCTTTGAAAATTACAACAGCTCCTGTTGACCATGAGTTGATAGTATTTCAGATTACTATCAGCAGCTAGTACGTAGCTTCTTCCTATATCGTATATCATTTTAAGTGAGAATGTAAGTAGTGGAGGGGAAAAGGAGAAAGAAAATGTATTTCGTATTTATTACAAAAAAGTCTGATTGTTAGAAAAAGAGTCAAGTTTGGTCTGCTCATTTGATGAGTTTTTTCTGAGAAAAGTTATGGGTCACTCGTTTACATTCACTACTGTCTTCAAAGCTATTTCACAGTTTATTTATTATTATAATTTTTACAAGTTTTTTTTACGAAAAGTTATGATTCGCACTGGTTTATTTTGATGATAATGGCTCTGCTGCTGTTGATGATGGAAAAAGATGAATTTAACGATAGACACAGTTATCCATTACATTCCACACACAGGGGCTTACAATTTATAACTTGTAAGTTATGCGGAAATATAGAAAATTGTAGTTTAGCAGGGAAAATGGACAGAGAGATAATATGATCCCTTGTACAAGATGCATACTTTTCGGTATGAAAAAATATTAAATGGGAAGACGAATCAAAAAAATTACGGTGCGTAGAGGAAAATTCTCAACAATATTTTTTTGAGGAAAAAAAGCATTATTTTTTATTCTATTCCTTTGTTATACTGGCCTGTTCTAACAACACTCTGTTGTCTGACTGTCGTCATCCCTCAAGTTTATAAAACAAAAAAATGTTTTTATCTAAAATCTGAAAAAAGCTGGTCGCGTCCACACAACATTTGCTTTTTAGTCCCCTAATATCCTCGCTGACAAAATATGTGCACTCATATATGCATATAAAAAAATTACATTTAGGTACATTTTTTCCTCTTTTAGAGTGAGTGTGCAACTGCATCAAATTTCAATGAAATCTGAGCTGCGCATCATCACCATCAACATTATCATCATCAACTGATGATGCAAGTTTATCTAAAAACATGAAAATGACTGTTCAAATGAGTATGTATACGCGTCGCGTATATTACTACCCCATCACCTTGTAATAACGTCACTACAACAAAGAAAGTTAAACTTGTTGTCTTCTCAAAAAAAAAAAAATTTTTTTTGAAAAAATGTACATATATATATCTCACCAACTAAAAAGTTCATCAGTCCGACGCTTTTTTTGAGGGATGAACTTGACTGTGGTATGCTGTATGTTAGTAAAATGCAGTGTTCGTTTGCGTTGCACACAAAACAAACAGTGCACACGTTTTTATGCACACACCGATGTACAAAGATAGCTTTGTTTCATACGAAAGGTGTGTATGTGTGTGTGTATTTCCTATTCAAAATCATCAAGTTATTTATGGTCATCGCATCACCTATCAAAAACATGAGTCATTCTATTATATTTTTACCACATAAAACACCAAATTATTGAGCATTGTTGTTTTCAATTTCATGGGTATTACACAGGATGGCACTTGAACAAATCCACAGTGTCAATGTCATCTCACCATGTTTTAGTGCCCATTATCATCAACATAACATTATATAGCTGTTGGTGCAGTGGTGGTGGTGGCGTGCAATATGGGGGTAATTTGTATGGAATTTTATATTTGGTGGTAGTGATCCGCGCGAATGGCATTACTACAACCTTTTTGAACTTTGAACGGCTGAATTCCACAAATTAGCGGTGGTGGTGGTGGTACATGACCAAGTTGATATCGGGTGGAATCTATATCATGGTAACTTATAAAAGAAACATCCGGTTCGAGTATTTTTGTAGTTGCCGCGCTGCAGGCCTTTATTGTTGTGCAATGAACACACGACGCGACGGGTGAACAAAACACACAGAAAATATTTCATCAAACCAATTATTGCTGATTATATGCATATATGTATGTACTATGCATATATATGCAAATATAGTATAAACAGTATGAATATATCAGTTTTCATGTTAACAATGAAAATTTTTCATAATAGGAATCAAACCTCTTTAGCCTTTTGAATGATTCATTTTTTTCCATTTTTGTTCATCAGCAGCATATCATGGAGTTGTAACTGTTCCTATTAATTTATGGAGAAAAGTAAATTGAGTCGAGTGAGAAGGCTGCGGCTGGTTGGCTGCCTGCTTTTTAATTTTGACTTTTTCTAAACGAAAGTTTACCGAAGCGAGAAAGAAAATCGTCGTAAAAAGAGTTATCGTCGTATTAGAAGGAAGACATAAAATGCTGTTTTTAGCCAGTACACGGTGGTGGTGTATTCTGTGTACTATTTACGGCTATTTCAGTTTTGGATTTTTACAGGTCCACTAATAAAAGTACAAGTGCATTGTAGCCACAAGTGTTCAGTCAGTTAGAAATCCTCCATTGTGTAATTCTCTCTCCAACTTTTATGCTGGTGTTTTGTGTACACATTTTACTGTAAAGAGAGGGAGAGAGGAACCGCCCTGTCAGACTTGTACTTTTTATTGTGTCTTTATCTCATTTTTTTCATCTTTGCACTTGGCTTATTTTTATGTTACGCTACAGTTACCGTATTCAGTATTCTATGAACCTGTTGTTGTTCCTCTCTCTCTCTCTCTGTCTCTCTATCTCTGAATACGGTAATAATATGCATAATCAAGATTGCACCTGCTGGTCCTCATACACACATGGACTATGGACATATTATAGTGATGGCATGTACATTTCCCGTGTACTCTAAAAACTCGGCAACAATCATCAAATGCACTATTATGATACTCTATGTATTTTATCAGAAAAAAATTCTAACGCTGGTGTAAGCTTTTATAAACCAGAAAAAAGAATGAAAAACGCCGGAGAGAGGTGGTGCGTAGCTGGGACGTAATAAGCAGCTAATTTGCATTTTTGGAAAGAAAGGAAAAGGAAATGCAAACTTGTCTGATATTTTTTTAAAAGCGCGCGCTTGATGAATAACTTTTATATGCTGAAGAAAAAACTCGATAATCATAAAAATTTATGCATTACTAATGTTTGTTTGTTTTTTCTGTTTTACAGGTATGTCCCTCTTAAATATACTTTCTGCTCAAGAAAATACTCACGTCCAGGGGAGAAGAAGTGCATAAGGAAAGAGAAGAATGATTTATTTTATTTTTATTTGTTACGTAGCTGGGACGTAATAAGCAGCTAATTTGCATTTTTGGAAAGAAAGGAAAAGGAAATGCAAACTTGTCTGATATTTTTTTTAAAGCGCGCGCTTGATGAATAACTTTTATATGCTGAAGAAAAAACTCGATAATCATGAAAATTTATGCATTACTAATGTTTTTTTTCTTCTGTTTTACAGGTATGTCCCTCTTAAATATACTTTGTGCTCAAGAAAATACTCACGTCCAGGGGATTCTACTAAACATATACTCTTCATGTGTCGTCGGCTGTTGTTGTTGTTTACTGTTGCTGCCGCACAGCCTGCGTTAGTGTAAATGTTTTGTTGGTTTTTTAATACGTTGTCACATTGAAAGAAATTGCTCATTTAATGTGTATTCATGTAAAATGAAATTATACGGGAGAAAAAAAAGACGATAAAACAGGCAATTTCCTCCAAGTAAAATGAAAGTAACAGCCAAACAACCCTGCATGTAGAATTTAAATTGCTAACTGGCTGTTGAAGACCTTGTGCTGAAACAGAAAACGCGCAATTTTTCTCTCAACGATTGCGCGACATATTTGGTAGTAAACNCAATTACATGTTGTGCTCATTGTACTGATGACAGGCATAATGTTCTCACACACAGACATCTTATAAAAATCCTGGGATGGTGTAAACACATAAAAATACATTGAAACTTATTATCCCCCGCACATTTTTGGTAAATGAATCCAGAAAAATGCAGCTTGATCCCAAATCCTCCATCGCAAATTGACTGATGTAATCACCAATACTGTAATGTAGAGAATTATTATGTTACATAATAAATGACTCAAAAACGCCTGCGTTTCAGAGTGGGTAGCAAAGCTGGCAAATGAGAAGGTATTTTTGGCACAGAAGCATTTTCCTTGTCATTTACTTTGTACAATAAATACGGTTAGTTGGTGGTATAATTTAGTAAAAAAAAGGAAAGCTTTTCCACGACAAGCAGTAAACCTTATTTTATTCGACCAAGAAGTAATTCAAGGTAAATGAATCTAATACGGGCATATCCTGCTATAAAGAAATAAGCCTTTTTGCTGTCATCGGTTGTTCGGTACCCGCCTCGGCAGACGAAAACCGCCTTCATTTACGGACACATATTGGCAAAGCGTGTAGTTTGTTTAAGCACGTGCGCCATATGTACGTACCTATAATGGCATGTTAATGTAATCACATTAGGGAATCAATGGCAGTTTCA
>JAHZNB010001273.1:0-18309 GCA_027744295.1 Callyntrura guangdongensis
TTCCGGATTTCTTGAATGAAAGAAACACTACACCCCATTGTTGATAGCTGGACGTTTTGCTGGTAGGGTGAGGTGGAGGGAGAAGAAACGCTATGAAAAATATCTCAGCTCCTGCGTGTTAAACTGTAATGATATAATTCTGTCTTTCTGGTTACCATAAGAAACGGTCCGAGTGTTGGTGTCGACAACATTTACGTAGGGTGTTTCATATGTTGTGACTCACTTTTAATAACGGAAATTTTTCAAAGGAAATAACGTTGGAAAATAACCGTAAATTCCAAGCTATCAAAATCAGGACCTCGGCATTCTTCACCTAATGCATGTCAACCCTGGAGTAGCATATCGTTAGAAAGCTCAAAGTCTCAACTATCAAACTGTATGCATCTTAGCTGCTGAATTAAATTACATGATGAGATACACGTCACCAAATTTGAGTCACAACATATGAAACACCCCTTGTACAACGTGGAAATCAGTAAATTCTTTTTGTCCTTTAATTTTCTCGGCTGAAAATAAATCGGCATTTTTTATATCAGAGGTATACAGTGAGAATCAGCATTCATTTTCTGCAGCCATACATTTATATATGTACTGCTGCGTGATAGTCATTTTTACGGTAATAAATGAGGAGGCACGCAGGGTGGCAACCAAAACAAAAAATTGCAGCCGTGTCAGCTGCAATGTCATCACCACATCATCTATAATAATAGTATCCTGCCTCCACACATGCACACACGGTGATGAAAATGCTGGTGTCATGTCAGTAGCGGTTGTGGGATTTCCCGTTAAAAATATAAACAGGGATGATGATGACATGCTCCCAAAAATAACAGAAGGAAAAGAAGGAGAAAAAGGTTCCAAAATAGAATCAGGTCTGAGGACTATGACTATCGTTTTATTTTCTCTGGAAAATAATGAAAGCAAACTTGGAACTCTTTCTCTGGCCATGCACTAAAAACTCTAGAAATGTACGTGACTACTACTGTTGCATGAATAGTGCAGTACCGGGTGTTTTGTCTTATACGATACCTTGTGTAGCAATGCCATTTCTGGAGAAGTCAGAAAGAAACTTCATGATTGTAGAATTTGATTTGACTTATAATTTTTAGGGACAGACAACCTTTTGTGCCCTTCCTAAGTTAACTCAAATGGAACCTGTTAGAATAAACAATCTGTTATTAATTATAAGTTAGACACGGGGTTTAAGTGGATAATAAAAGTAAAGTTGTTAAGTTTTAAAAGTCAAGCTTTCGAATTAATTCAAAATTCTCCATCAGAACAAACATCAATCTGTTATTAAATTGCACATCATATACAAATTTACATTTTATACGTCGTTGATATGCTTCAGTTTTTCTACTAAATGAGTTACAATATGTGATCTGTTATTAAATTGGACATCCATATACAAATTTACATTTTATACGTCGTTGATATGCTTCAGTTTTTCTACTAAATGAATTTATGATTTGTCCGCCCAACGATTAACGTTGTTGGTATTTTATATATTTTTGTACATCAGTATTTTTCACTATCGTCTTTAAAACCCTAATTCTAACAACACAACCTCCTATCTTGAAAATTGCTTACTAAGGTTTATCTAGTACATCAAAATCAATAGTGGTATCGCTTTTACAAAAAAAATCCCTTATTTGTACCAATAAAACCTCCATCGCTCACGTTTTTCCTTGACAAGTTCCCCAGAACATGACCCTAGTAATTTGACAATGCAATCCAGCCCCTGATTACGGAATGTCAAAAAAAACTCTGCTGTATAACCGGGTAATAGAGGATTATTAGTGGGTTTCTCTTATTAGGCTGCTTGTAGGATCCTTACACACGAGTCGTTTATATAAGCGTCTCTCTCTCGCTCATCTGTTCTATCCACTCCTCATTTCTATTCTGAAGTTGATGATTTTTCTCTCCTTCGAAAAGAAAGCTCCGATCGTTTTTTTGTAGTGAGAGAGTTGAGTGAGTGTTGTTGCAATCCAAAAGAGTAAAAAGGAAAATATTGTGGAGCAAAGTGACGCGCGTGTGCCTGTGTTTGTTTCTCCGTTTTTTCCTTCTCCTGCACGTCTCATCCTTGTCGTGGATGGATACAAGCAGCAGAAAAGAAAGAGTGATCTTTATCTTAAAGCACTGCTGACTGACATGAACTACCACTTGGTTGCAGCTGTTGTTGATTACTTGTAACGATAAAACAGTATACATATACTTAACTACAGAGTTGTTACGAGAGTCTCTCTCGCGTGTCTACCTTGTCTTGTTTATAAAACGCCATCAAATTAGGCAGGAGGGTATATATTTGTATAGTCTCATATTTGTATGAGTGCATACAAATGCCAGTCATAAAAAAGTAACTTGTTTATGTTATCATAATGAGAATGGAAAAACAAATTAACTTCACGACGATGATGAAGGAATAAACTTCTACAACTGCTTGCGTAAGTAAGTATAAAAAAGGGAAGGAAGTTAATAGGAAAAAAATTAACTGTAGCTCTTGTGCAGTATTATATATACATAAAGTCTTTTTGTAGTTTTCCTTTTCCACGTCGTGACGTGTAAAAAATACTTGTAGGAGAAATACAGAAGAAAAGTGAGTTTTGTTCTGGAGAGAGGGGGGAATTGTGTTTGTGCTGGTGTGCGTGTGTGTATCGTGATGATAATAATCAGTTTTTGGTGATGTCACATCCTGTGAACAAATTTGACGAAACAAAATCTTGAAAAGAGATAAATTATTTGCCGTGAATTCTTAAATGTTGTTCAAGGATTTTTTCACGAAATCATTCCAGTTTATCAGATTCGTGGGTTACATTTAAGCCCCAGAATTAAGTCTCTGACTCTAATTTGAAAATTTCCGGTCAATGGTGTATAAATACTGTAATAAGTTCTTCAACTACATTACGTGTCAGTTGATCTCTTCTACCTACCTACAACTCTGAGATAATGGAATAAATAAAGCAACATAGAAAAACGTTCATATTTGTGAGATAAAACCATTACAATGGTAATTAGTAATTAACTTTAGCATTGAATACCAGATTGTTTGATGATGACATTTCACGGCTCTCTCTTTACAATAGTATCCTCCCGAGTGTTATATTTATTCCAACTTTTACACCGCTTTGCTTTTAAAGTATTTACTAGTTTTAACTGTATTGCCGACTTTAGTGTCGTCCTATTAACGTTTCATCAATGCTTTTCGAATTTCCCTGCCAATAATTATTCCCCGGTGCACTGTATACTATCCCTCGTTCTCAACCAAGGAAAAAGCTCTATCATTAAAAAAGTTTTCTAGAAGATTTATACGTTGCGGTGATGGTTTTGGTGGTACGGGAGAATCGTGTAAAATTACTGACTCTATTGAAAAACATAATACCAGCAGACAAAAACGAGTTTGTCATACACCCAGCCTTTTTCCTCCATAAAAGAGCATCCTCCACCTTGCGCACTTTGCATAGGTGTTCCCTCCTATTGTACCCTTGCTCTCTTTTCCTCTCCACTTTTTTCCTCTTTTTCCACCAACAAAACTTTCCCTTTCGTTTAACTTTAGTAATAAACCGTGACGTCTCCTAATGGATGCACACCTTTTAACCAGCGTTCAGACTTTTTAAGGAGCAATCCAGTCGAAAGCTTGTAAGTGTTTACTTTCCTCTTGTCTCTTCTCAACTTTTTTCTTCTTATCATCATTTCTATCTTCCCGTCTCTCGTCGCGGTAGCGAATAATACGAGAAGAAAGGAAATTAGAATGGGAGATTACATGGTGGTGCGTATTTGGAGAAACTTTCACACGCACACAAGTTTCAAATGGAGGATGGAGGAGCCCTGGAACACTTCGTTTTCGTTGGTAAAACAGAGAGGTTTAAAAATGAACACCTTTTTGTTTCCTTCACTTTTCTACTTTTGTTTCAAGTCGATTTGATGAACTCTTTTTGTTCTTTTTGGTTGGAAAGACACGCGCCAACACCATCAAATTATTCTCTCTTTTTTTTAGATATTCCTCCCAATTCATCACAGATTTTCTTTAATGTATAAAAACGATGGTGTTTCTGGGGAAAATACAATAAGTCATCTTCAATGGTATATATATATAGGAGCAGCAAGACGCGCATTGTCGAAGCCACCGCAGCATGCAAATTGATTGTGAAAGCTAATCGACATCGACATATAGCCCAGTAGAAGTTAGATTTAAGCTGTATATCAACATGGGTTTAACATGACGAACAAAACTCGTCAACACGATGACAACCGTAATGATGATGACGAGGATGATAATGAGAACTGTTCGTGTAATTTTGCATAAGCCCCGGCATATACCTATTTACTTCCCCAAAATTAAGATTAATGAATGATATGATTGAAAATGACAATGTGCTCGGCTACGCTTCAGGACAAACTGTTAGGCAAAAGGCGTTTACTCATCCTAAATTTTCACCAAACCACACAGTCCAAAAAGTTTGAATATGCTTGTCTCTCTATGTCTCTTTATATGCACAAAAATTAGCTGCACTCCCTTCTTCCTCTCTCTCTCTGCCTTGTTGACTACAGCGTAACAGATGCTGGTTGATTTTTATTTGATGATGAAGACGATGCAGATGCGTTGTCTATTATGCACACCCAAAGTCAAAGTAAATATATTCTGTGTGGATTTTCAGGCACGGCTTTACTCATAATTATTCATAGAGTTGGGGTGTTTTAGTGGGGAAAAAGTGTGCAGCACACAACAGGAAGTTAGGCAGACAACCATTTTAGCCACGCAGTTCTTCTACACTACTGTTGAGCCAAGATGAGAGAAAAGATTTAGGAAATTGAGAGTTCCCAGTGTTATTTCCAGATTTCCTCTCTGATTGCACCAGCTACAATTAATCATTGAGGCAGAACCAAACGCGGGTGATTACCTATCTCGGTTTTGTATAGTCGTCATAGTCATAATACAAATACAAACAGCTTCTGTGATGATGAGGATGATGGCAAACTGCGAGGAAATTTTGGCCGTTGGTGTGTAGAGGAAGGACATGTTTGAATAGGGCTCAGCAAACGGCAACTGTGATTCCCAATGACGATAGAGAAATGCACCTACAAAAAGACCCACAAGGGAGAAGCTTCTGTGATGATGAGGATGATGGCAAACTGCGAGGAAATTTTGGCCGTTGGTGTGCAGAGGAAGGACATGTTTGAATAGGGCTCAGCAAACGGCAACTGTGATTCCCAATGACGATAGAGAAATGCACCTACAAAAAGACCCACATGGGAGACACTTTATACTGCGTCGTGCACAGTACACAGTGTATGTGTGTGTGTGTGTGGGTGGGAATTTTCTAAACAATATCAAATACACCAAGATGAGCAGTCTCTTTCTCTCTCAAAACTCCCAACCATGCACAGCCTGCCCCACTTTCGGAAATGACACACAGTAGTGTATAAACTTGTCATTAGAAAAAACAATAAATCATTGCAGGCAAATTTCTGTTTTCCTTTCTCGCGATTTGTTAGCCGCGCTTTCAATACAGCTCCCGTTATTAATCCCTACAGACAAACGTTTGAAAGGGAGTGATTATGGATAATCAGCGGCAGCAAAAGAGGACCTCAAGTGAGGAATAGAGATTAGCTAATTTACTACTGCGTCACCGAATGAACAATAGAATGTATTGCCACTTTTGTGGAATAAACTTTTAACGGGGTTATTAATCTGGGGTACAAATATCATACACAGGGCGAAGACGATTAGCAGTTATAGTCATTATTCTTCATTTGCGACACAAACAGCCCGTATGTCATCAAGGCTTACTGAATTCTTGAAAAGAGACGCACGGATTAGGTATTTGCAATGGAAAGAAGATCATCATCATTATCATGCAAACTTATAAATTAAGGAGTACTGACGCGGTTATCAAGACAACAGCAAACGAGACAGTTTGAGGGCGACATGGAAAGAGACAAGGAAAATGTAATAACAATAACAAACCTCGCACCCAAGTTATATTTTATCAGGAATACATAAATCAAGCACGCAGTTGAAGCAAATTTACGCGGTAGTTGGCAAAATGTAAATATCAAAAGTGGTCTATGGAAATAATCCTACCAATATATGTATCCTGGGTTTACAAAGCCACACAGAATAATATGCAATTCTCAGAAGGAAAATGTAATTTACTAATAATACAAAAGTAACACAGTTACCATTTTACTACAACTTACGAACTGCATGAAAATTCTGCACCTAAACGAATTTTAACAAACTGCCTTCCGACTTTGTGAATTATATGATCTAACCTCATATGCTAATTAGTGCACCTATTTATAATTTACATTCGGCGTCAGGATTTTTCTAAATACAGCTGTTTTGACCACTTGACATACACAACTTCAGAGAAACTTGGTTTCCTTCTATCCCATCAAAACTAACAAACTTTTCTCTCTTTTCTTTACCTAAATGTTCACTCACCAGATGAGAGTTGCATACACACCGAGCATTATTTATGTGTAGTACTTGTACTTGGAAACTGTCTATTTACAAACAAACCGCACAAGTGTGGTTTTTAACAGTTGCTACCACCGCCTGCAGCTTTTGCTGTGCTTGCATCGTCCGTCGTCACACAAAGAGAGAGAGAGAGAAAAGTAAGTAAACACCTTTGATTCTAAACTTTTCCTCACCACATATATACCTCGCCTAGAAACACGAGGAGTATCGCTGTTTCCTTGTCCAACAACCGCGCTACAACAACCAGTAGCGGAGGCAGCGACGGTAGTAGTAGTTGTTGTATACAGAATACAACAAGGACACCCGACTTTCCTCCACTGCACACACAAGATGGGAATGTAGATATTTGTAAAGGTAACTATTAAAAAGTTCTCTTTTCCAAGATGCACACCGAAAACAGCATCTCGATGAATATTTACAGGCAAATTAGCTGGCCAGCTCTTAGCAGGCACTTTTTGAATTTAATTAGTGTACAACATACTGAATGCACTAACGTTTTTGCAAATTTTTACTCGCTGATGCATATGAATATTTAACTAGAGTATTACAACAGCTTCTACGATAAACCAACTTAACTAAGTTTACAAATTTACACATTTTTCTATGCAAATAATATGCACGCTTGCTAACTGAAGCTGAACAAATTTTTTCCCTCTGAATAAAGTACACAACTACATGTGTATATCATTGCATGTTGAGCGTACACATAAGGTAGTCATAACAAAAGCTGGTGTTGTAGTTGTGTGTGTGCTTCGGCTATCATGTACACTGGAAAGTATTTCCTTTTAACGGCAAAAATCTCACGGTAAAGTTTACCGACATAGAAGCTTCTGATATATAGTTAATGTACATTGATTACTCTTGTACTCTTGCTGAAAATTCCCCAAAGTCCCTCAAAACTGGAAAGAGAGAGAGAGAGAGAGAATTGTGCAAAATGTATCTTGGTAAACGCTTCTCCCAGAGAATACAATAAATCATTTGCTAGTTGCGAGTTTTAGTCCCTCTGACTCCACTACTGTTTTCCCTGTGGCGATGATCATCATGATGATGCAAAAGGCCAAGGACCAGAGCACAAGTATCAGCAGACAGTTATGTGTGTAGAGAATGTGTGTTCATTTGAGTCACGGAAAATATGAAAACGAGAGAAAGTTCCCCAGTACAATGTACAACTGTACCAGCTATAACGGAGTGAGGCAATCCACATATTTCCGAGAAACTAGGCGATTCTCTGAGGAAAACGAGGGTGATTACTACCGTAAATTCCAAACAAGTAGGGCATCATTTGGTGGGAAAGAGAAGGAGAAGAAGGGAGAGAAACAGAGATAGAGAGAAAGACGGAGACCCCGTGAAAAGTCAGCCTGTGTGCCAGTTTTTTTGAAGTGTACATATTATTATATAGAGACAGGGGACATCACACATAAAACCGGGTATTTATTCACTATATCATCTTGTAAACTAACCGACAAGTTAGGCAGACTCTTTTGAATTCGAATTTATGATTGTACCAGAGAGCACGAGACTCTGGGAGGGGGAAAGAAAGACGTAAAATTGTGTATACAATTTGGTAGTTTCTCCATTTTTGCTTGACTTTTCCCCGGGTGAGCAAGCAAACCTCTCGCAATACAAATTTCTTTGGGTTTCTTTTTTCTCCCTGAGAACAAGTATATATGCACCTCTCTGTCTCTCCTTCAAACACAAAACTTTACCTAAACTCATGATATAAGTACACATTCATAAATTTCTCTAATATGCTGTTAGAAGTGCTGCTGTAGTTGCTTTTTGCTTTGGGATGAGAAGGAAGCAGTCAAGGAGGAGCAAAGCAAACATTGCGTATGTATGTGTGTAGGTTTTCATCTTCACAAAACTCCCCTTTGTACAGAGACCTGTACACAGGGAAAAGATGCAAACTCTAAAATTTCCAAAGCTTTCTGTCTGGTTTGTTGGTCTTCTTTTCCGTTGACTTCTCCCAGGACTCAAGACTCAGAACTGGATTGCAGAGACCTTTGTCTTCATACAGGGCACCGTGTCTACAATCGCATGAAACACACATACAATACACAAATGAAGAAACGACCAGGGAGAGAGGGAGCGAATCAGAGAGTGAACGCTACTTCGCGATAACATGCATTACTGTTTCCTTCCCCGCTAAAGATGAGGATGATGATGATGATGACGCTGCTCCTTCAAGGTTTCTTCTTATTTGTGTGTTGTAGTCAAAATAAGATTAAAACTAGTACAACATTTGAATTCTCCAGTCTGCAAGTAAAAGCAAACAAAAGAAACAGTTCTAAAATTCTATTCTCTCTAAGAGTACACAGTACACACATTTCACAAAAAGACCTTCTGCACAAAAGCGGCGATGGTGATGGAGGTGACTGTGCTGTGCACCCACAACCCATCTCCTTCTCCTTAGCAAAAGAGAATAAACATGTTCACTAATGTCAACAAGCTTAACTTTATTTTCGACTCCGATCGAGAAGAGAATTTGTGTACGTATTGTGTGCGAGTGAAACTCTCGCGTTGTTTTCCAAATATGCCTCTTCGTTCACGTCACGACACACAACGGCCGACGACAACGACAAAAAATATATCACATTTTATTTACCATACAAATTTACTATCATGACGATACATTTTGCGGTTATTTATAACCCAAAATGCATATTGTAGGCAATATCCCGCTGAATAAATGCGTAGTTAATTCTCTGAAGAGATGTTCTCCCGCAAAACAGCGAAAAGCATTTTGGATACTAAGTTATTATTGCTACATTTTTGTGACAAAAACTTTCCTGTTGTGTGGCAATGTGTGTGTGTGTACATGTAAAACGCGCACAACTATAAAATGTCGTTCCCTTTTTCCCCTCAGCTGGTTTTCCGACTGGAGGAACTCGAACCCAAAAACTAAAAGAATATCTGCGTCATAAGATATGCCAGGAGTTTACCAGGAGAAAAAATTTCCCTAGAAAGTAGTTTCCTTCCCCCGTATATTCTTTCCCGTCATGATTTTCTCCTCCTCCTCCCCACCGTCGTCCTCGTCTTCGTCGTCATCATCGTCGATTCAATGAATTTACTATGCAAAAACGGATAGAAATTTTGGCAACTAGTCAAATCACTTCCCGTTTTACTTTTAATCTGCCACAGAGAAAAAATGGCAGGGTAAGCCAGCACGAGAGAGAGAACCAAGAAACAACCAGCTCCACTATTCTGGAGAATAATACGAATCATTTTGTGTGTTCCACATTATGAATATTCTCCCTCGTTTCCTATATTTCATCTGGAGGCGTACTACCACCATCATCCTCGTCGTCATCATCATCATCATATTCTCATAATGCCGCATAGCCGTACGTATTTATATATGTGCCGTTGTTATTATGGTTGCGTTACAAACGATTACCCCTTTTTGCGGAGAAAAACATTATACGGGGAAACATCTTGAGGAATCTATAATATTCTTTTCTAGGCCACTTACACAGACGACGGAGAGAGGAAGCGAAAAACTTAGTCAAAGACGGGGAAGCTTGCTGTAGGCGTTCTGTATTCTGTAACATAAGAGTCAGTGTGAAATAACAGCGGAGAGAAAGGAGAAGCAGCAAGTTCATTCTCACATTCTTAATGTTCTCCCATTTATTCTCCTATTCTCATTATTATTAGTGCCATTTAAAATCCCAGCCTCCAGTCAACTTTTTCTTCGCGACGGTGGTGGTGGTGGCTGTTGCTGCTGCTGCTTCGACACTGATGGGTAATTACAAGTTAAGATGGTTAATGCAAAGGGGTAGAGCATTATTCCCCTTGGCAGACAAGAAGAGAGAAACAAGGAAGATGACGATAGTGGAGAGAATATCGACTCCTCCTGTCATATTGTTATGAGTTTATGTGTGTCTGCATGTAAAGAGGATATTAGCAGGCGGGTGTAGTAAAATAGCAAATGGACTCAGTCATGTGTGTTCCGTATCCTTATACGAGCAACTGCTGCTGAAGAGACGCGAGTTAAATTTTTTTACAACGCAAGTTGTTCCGTAATATTTTACGTTACATACTCTCACCTATAATACGACAGACTATATAGGTATTTCGGCTAGGAAGACAGTATCTTATCTTGCGTGGGCCATAGTAGTACACAAGGACAAATTTTGGGATAATTTGGGGCTTCCAGTTTTTTCTACTCTGACATTTTTTTACCTTACGTCTTCCTTCCTTTTTGTTGGTATGGTCGTAAACACGAAATGTTTATTATAGGCATATTATTATTAGCAATTTATAAACCGGTTTTATAGCTGTGTGTACACACATTGGTGTACACATATACCTTTCTTTGGTCGACAAACTCAGTTAGACAGATAGAAGCCAGCCTCTGTATTCCTGCCGTATTCAAGAGGAGAAACACTGAAAGTGTTCCTTTATCTTTCGCCTGTCCTTGCTTCTATTCATACACTTCTTCTTTTCTTCTCGCTTCTCTCGTTAGTCGTATTACTACGCTTCTTTCGTCTTTTTGTGTCTTTTCCTGGTGACAACGAGTTTCGGTCTGGTGAAGAAATAACAGCATTGTAGCTTCTGCTTGTCAAAAGAAAACTGTCATCATTGTAACCATCTTTTGCAGATTGTAGCATTATTTGTAAAAACATTCCAGAGCGCTTATAAGTATTTAACGTTGAAATATAAACAGAGTATTATCTTTTTTTAAAGAGATTTGTTTATAGACTCATCATAACTGAGAAGTGAGTGAATCATATTATGTTAAACAAAAATGCACCTACATTCATCTGTTAAAGCACCGTCTAATTTTAAGTAACAAATAAGTAATTTATCCAACCTTAATAAATAGCATGCATTATGTAATTCACAATCAGTATATACAATTCGAATTTTCGCGGAATTATAACATTAGTAAAAATATAGGAAAATATTTGTAAGCTATAACGCCATAAAATTAATTATTTGTAATTATTGCATTGCATTTTATGTAATTTGTTAAAACGCAACATTAAGGAATCTAATCTATAAAATAAGTTAATAAATTTTTAATACAGCCGTTTTTATCACTCACGCCTTCCCCATCCTTCCTTCTATTCTAAATCTCTCTTCGTTCAACTGCCATGAATTATTCTCTTCNCATGAATTATTCTCTTCATGACAACCAATGGAAAAATTTCCCACCATTTATTGCTTAGTTTTCTTTTCTTTCCCTCCTCGTGTTTCCACCACCAACGTAATGTATCATTTAATCTTTGAAAAACAGACCAACACTCTTCAAATTTGACAAAAACTTACCCAGCAAAATTACAAGTACTGTTTATTTAGGCACGCAATCTTAGCCTCTCGCATTAAAATTTCCTCCCGCTCCTCCTGTATCAACATCTTCCCTTCTAAACTTGTTCCCTAGAGAGAGAGCTGACAACCAGAGTCCCTCTCAACAGCTACGCTTTCTAAATTTTAATTCATTAGAAATGGATGTTGTCTTTAAACCACCAAAAATTCTCCTTGACTCAGCATCACCCCTCCGCACTCGACTCCAAATTTCCAAAAACACTTCCAAATGAGAAGAAGGACACACCATTTAAAATAATAATAATAATAGCAGTCATCGTGACACAGACAACAGCACACTACTATCTGGGTATAAGGATAACACCCTTTTTCACCCTCCCCCGCATTTTTACCATCACCATCGCGTCGTATCCTCCCAACAGATGTAAATTACAGCGCGTTTATCATTTTCTACAAGAAATTTGTGGTTTTTGTGGTGAGGCATTATGGAGTCATTAAAATACTCTCTTTTTTTCTCTCTCTGTTCCTCTTCTAAGTAAAAAAAAGTTCTTCAAAAATTGTGCCTGCCTGTTTGATGTCGTCTATTGAGTAATACAAACACGTAGTTTACTTTTTTGCTTTGGCTCTTCAGACACTTCTTTTTATTTTTACTTCTACTTTTTTTCTTATCATTATGATGACTAAGGGGAAATTTGAGTGTCTTCTTTATTTTTATTTTTTGTAGGGTTATGAATTTTCTTGGAAATTTATATCACACTCCAGACATGCAAATGTATTTATCCTCTTGTGTACCCAGTACACACTAGTTTCAAAAAGAAATCTCCAAAGAACGGCACTTTTTTTGTTCAACCAGAAAGAGAGAGATGGCTTCTTTACGTAACAGGAAACTTGCTCAACTTGTTCTTGTACAAGAAAAAGAAGAGAGAGGAAAAAATGGTTGATTTGTAGCTCACAACTTGTACCTCTTCTTTTTTACACGCGCGTGTTGTCGTAATACCAGCAAGTAAATAGGTATACCTGTTTTTTCCTAAGAGAGTGCATTTCCCATACTCCTCTCAATAAAATGTCTACATGTCGAAGAAATAAAAAATCTATACAGAAACACACACACGTATGCAATAAATATCAAAATGAAGCCTCTTTCGTAAAAGTCACTTTGAAAAAACTAAAGAGAGAGAAACAAGAGGAAAAACCATTTCAATTTCTTTTTAAGCTGCTTTGATATTTTTTACACTTCTCAGCTTACTCCATGCACAATAGTTGAAAGTGGGGAAACTTTTTTTTAAAGTGTAACTGATAACTTGTAATGCTGGAAAAATCCACTTGAACCCCCCTCTCTCTCTCTCTTTGAAGTTTTCCTCGTTTATAGATTTCTTCTCTTTCCTGAGAAAATGTGCGACACTAGGAAAAATGTGCATGCGAGAATGTACCAGTTTTGGTTTAGAAAAAGATAGTACGAAAAAGTGGGCTTTCTCGGGAATAAGCGCATGGATGAATGTATACTAGATGACGAGAATTCAGAAGACCAGAATTTCTTTTGAAAAATGAAACCAGAGGACAGGCGGACACCACCAGATAAAAAGTGGTGAAACAACTAAGGGAAAAGAAAGGGTAGGTAACCTCCCAGTAAAAAATACCAACAGTGAATAATATTATTGTATTATTTTCCCCCTGTCCCTACCTTTCCGCCTGTTCTACAAGGAACATTGAACTTATCATGTCTGGCATATTAGTATAAAAAATGGGAACCATTTCCCGAGAAAAGGAAAAAAAGTTCAAGAAACTACAGCCCCCAACAAAACCCCAGACCAACGCAACGAGTCTTTTTCTCCAAAAGCCTTCATGTACCTCACCGTGTGGTGTCTCTGGAAAGAGATACTCCATGCCTGATAATACCGCTGGTCATGTGAGGAAGGTAATAAAAGGGATAAAAACAACACACTCTCCGGTCGCCATCACACCGGTCGTATCACATCTCGTATCTTGTGCTCTTTCTAAAACTAAGATTGTGTGTGCTCGTGTGCTAAAAATTGAAACTGCAATAAAAAATGTAGCAAAGTTGCCTGTTTACGAGAATGTTGTGCAGTTTTCTCTATCAGATGATCGCGATCGTATACTCACTCTCTCTTGCTGCGTAGTAATATTTGTAATGGCCCCGTGACGCTGTTCCCGGCAGACAGACACACACTCTCGCACAAACCAGCTTAAGAAAAAACATGAAAATCTTTGTGTTCGTTCCGAAAGCAATAATAGGCTGCATTTTTTGGGGTCTTGTCGCGTAGCACAGGAGAAGTACAATAATCTCGCGTTGTGTAGTAGTACAGAGCAACATATTACAACTATTCTCGCATTTTCTTCTTCTTGGCAGCAAAAGGGTCAGAGTCACGGTCCCCATATTATCTGTCGAGGACGCGCGTGTACTAAAATAAATTGTTACTACTCACTTGCACACCCGCGCGTCATATAATAAACCAGTAATTCAACCAAAGGTTCGCATCTTTCTTGTCTCCAGTTTTCCTGGAATAGGCCGCCATTTTATGGGATAAACTTAAACGGTTGACGTTGTGTCGTAAGTACATACATATGTAAGTGAAGCTCTCGTTATAACGTTTTTTTCTAGGGAACGACCAACTATTCTAGGCTTTATTCCAGACTTACGTCAAAATTGACAAAATACAGGGCCGTTTTGTAATCACAGCCGTTATAACAAGTGCCGTGGTGCAACACAATAGTTGTGGGGAAAAGTTATTTTTGACTTGGCATGTAATAGCCCTTTCCTTCGAAAAAAGAAGATGGAAAGGCGGAAGAGAAAAAAGTCGCATGTAAAAGAGAAAAAAAGAGGAAACTGTCAAAGTAGAACTGAAATTCAAACTACTTGTTCTTCGTTGTTGATTTCCTTCCCCGTAACGTTTTGTGATTGTCCTTGTCATAAAAAGAGAAGTTGTGTGTCTAGTGCATCCTGGAAGCGCACGCACAATACATACGCCTCGTTACTAAAATGTACATGCCTACTTATAAAACAGCATTTGGATATGTATGTCTTACTGCCACGTTTACTACAAGAATAATCTGGTAACACAACTTATAAGAAAATATTATATACAAAACTGCGTGTCTCCGTGTGTGTTCTCCATATAAGGATGATAGTATGCTGGTGCGGCTGTTGTTGCACGGGTGATGATGTATTCAGTCATTCTTTTCTTTTGGTTTTGACATCATTTTTTTCTTTTCTTCGAAAAAACACACACACTCGACCAGAATGTTGCAACTGCCGCATCCAGAGAAAAAATCGCTCGTGTCTTGTTTCCTCTTCCTGGAGGAAGAGACTTTCCTGTAGGCATACACATTTTTTTAGAAATCATTATGAGTGAATATCAAAACCACACCACCAGAGAGAAAAATGTATTGTTCTCTTTCTTCCTATTTTCTCGAGTTTTTTTTATTCATTTCTCTGGTGCATTTTTTTTATTCCGAAGGAAAATCTTTCTGAATGTACTGGTTTTTTTATATATTTAGGGTTTGGATACTTAATAACTTTTTGGGGTTGGTAAACTGTCATTGTAAGAAAAAAGAAAATCTTATTCATTAATTGCATATAGGCATTAGGTATATATTATGATACGTTTGACTATTACCACTTTGTCGGTTTCCACTGCATCTGCCTAATAATATGCCTTGTGGTGCTGCTGTGGTTTTGTCCACACACCACACACACGGTGCAAGCACAACTATATTTTGTACTACTGCTGTTGACAAAATAATAACGCAAATCCAATTTCTTTTTTATACTTTACAAGATTTTGCGTCTTCCCAATTTATGCCGATTTCCGTTTGTCCAACTTTTTATTCTCCCGCACTCCCTTGTCCCTTGTTAGTCAAACTTATCCTGTATACCACGGAGAAAAAAGAAAAGAAAAACTTTTTTTGGCGGGTTGGATGGATCTACAATGCTACTAATGCCGGCTTGTGCGAGTCCTTATAATACTAAACCGTAAACCACGGCTATCTACCGAGGAAGGGGGGGGGGTTACATAAACAATACATAGTTTCCCGGGGTATACAGAGCTGGTGCGGACCTTAGCAGTAAACGAGTTACCATAAAGCAATATTGCTTTTTGTGGAAAATCTGCTTTAATGTGTACATTTGCTCGATTGTACGTTTATAAGTCGATGAGTTTCTTGAGAAAACAACAAAAGTACACATGACAGGAAATAACCAGGACGTATCCTTTTTAGCGTGACTATAGAAGCCCTTAGGTCCTTTAATACAGAAAAGTATAGTATACTAATTTTTCCGGTGATACACATCCTGTCCGTTCTTAAGGGTAGAAAATCACTAGATTTACTAATGGCAAGTAGACATAGAGGAAAATAAAACTCATAGTTATTTGTTTATCGCGATTTTTTCTTTTTGGTGAAGACATGTATGGTCCTCAATGTTAAGGAACAATATTTAAACGTTGGCAGAGTACTACGACATTAAATTTTAAATTTGAGAAATGA
Organism: Callyntrura guangdongensis; assembly: GCA_027744295.1. Taxonomy (NCBI): domain Eukaryota; kingdom Metazoa; phylum Arthropoda; class Collembola; order Entomobryomorpha; family Paronellidae; genus Callyntrura; species Callyntrura guangdongensis. The sequence continues at coordinate 16,253 of JAHZNB010001273.1, forward strand.
TATTTTCTTAAGTCAAGTAGATACGTAAACCATGTTGCCATCTGAACGTGATTGCAGTCTGACATAAAATAAAATATATATAATGACAACTTCTAATGAACTATTTTACGATTTGCTGTCTACTGAATCAATTAATTTTTATTTACACTGTTTCATTGCATTTTAAAATCCTTTGAAACCATTACAAGCGCAATTTTTTTAAACCTGTACTTAATTACAGAACGACCTTTACACAAGCCTTATTACAAGACACACTACTCACTTAGGCTGACACTGTTAACGGAAGCAAGTATTTCATGTACTTTTCTTTTACACAACCAGAACCAAAGAAAGCCATATTTTTCAGAGTATGCAGTTGGTTACATTCAGAACAAGTAACTATTTTCCTAAAATAGAAACACTTTAAGTGGAAATAGAAAAAGTACATAAGGAACCATTAATGTTGTGTTTTGTGTACCGTTCTGTAGAGTCTACTTCCCTATCATCTATCTTGCAAGGAAGTTCCATTTCTTTCTCCCCCTTCTCTCTCTCTCTCTCTCTGTCTGTCGGTAGTCCGTTTATGTACTCCCCACGCCGTTTTTCTATTTTGGTCGGCGGCGGCAAGAGCAGCACAACAGTCAAGGCATAATAAGTGGCAAGTGTGAACTACATGAATTGCTAACAACAGCAACATAAAAAATCCACCAACAACATGAAAGCATTTGTCGAACTTTTAAGAAAATCCACTGTCTTCCCGCACACTTCATACAACCTCACTCCCTCTCCCCTTGCATTTGTTCGTACTGTCGTTTTTTCTACACGCTTGTTGGAGATAAAAATCAAAGAACATATCATGCCGGGCAAAGTGTCGTCGACGAGCAGCAGAGATGGGACTAAAGAGGGAGAATCGAAGAAAGAACAATAATGAAAGATAATAAGGAGTACTTATATACGTATAGGAGAACAGGCAATTGTCGGAATAGCTATTTATGGGATTTCATAGAACACCGTGTAAAAGGAATATTCTCTCTCTGTGATACATATACGAAGTTTTAACGAGAAGGTTTCTAGTCTCTCTTTTTTTCCTCCGTCGTTCTCTCTCGCTATCTCGCCAAATTAAGATTTAACTTTGCCATTGAGATTCCGCGGAATCCACACCGTGAAATAAGAAGCAACATTTCTGGAATTCTTGGCTGGTGAAAGAAAAAACCAGAAAAAGAATATTATTGCCGGTTGTGTAGCTGCATTAAGTGTTTCTAAGGTCGTTTGGTGCGGTGCATAAAGAACCTTAATGCGCAAAGTCAAATAACAGCTAACTGCATAAGAAAGATGCATATTGGACGTACATGTTGGTACATTGAGACTATAAACAGGAATTGGGTAGGCAATTTAGGCTCAGTATTTTAGAGGTCGATTTAGCATATCAAATTCGTTAGAATACAACATAACATTTAATTCTTCACTTTGTTGCATTTTTGTCATTTTCTCCAACTTGATTACTTTTAATCTGACTCAAAACTCTCCTCAGAGAAATTTTCAAAAGTGTATAAAGTGACATGGCAAGACTACAAGACTCGTGAGTCGTATTTGGATACACTACAGTAACAAAAGAGAGAGAAAAAAACGCTTTGCAAAGGGCTATACTTTTCTAAAACCATGTTGATCATTTTAAGTTAGTCATTACTGTTATAGTCCGGAGAGGACGTGCACCACATGATAACGACGCTCTGTACCGTAAAAGATAACCACCAAATGGTAGACAGAGATCTGCAGATAATTTTCCTCTGAGCGTACTATGTTACCACGGTTGCTAACCAAGACGGCCAACCTGACAAATGAGAAGCCTAAAAGGGTATTGCGTATTTTCCAAGGGAAAATGTCATTTTAGTCTTTTAAGTTTCAGCTCGCGACTGCTTGTGCTTGTAAGCTGTCCGCCCAGCTTCCGTCGATGCTTTCCCTTCTCTTTGTTACTTAACTTTAGTATTCGTGTAGGTGGTGCTTGTATACCTATTAAAGTTACTAACGTCGAAAAAGGGACAGACTCAGGTTCAACTTTTTAGACAATATTTTCTTTGTCG
>JAHZNB010001274.1:0-16108 GCA_027744295.1 Callyntrura guangdongensis
CCATCGATGCATCCAATATCACGAGCAATTACACTTATTTTTCACAGCTTTAACAACAGTCCATAGACTGCGCAGTGAAGCTAGAGGACCAACTATTAACTCAACTCTATTCCCAATTATCAACTTAAAAAATATATTATTTTCAAAAACTCCTCCTCATTTTAGAAGTTTACTAAGGAATGGCATATATATTTGGGAGCCTCAAACTTTTTCGCAAAACCCGCTTGTAACTCTCTCTCTACTTTCAGTTTCTCTGAATACTACGAGTAATTAAATTTATTTCCCAAGACCACCAACTCCCCTTTATTCCCCACTCAAAAATATATTACTCTGAAAAACTCCTCCTCCTCCCACAATAGACATTCCCCATGAGGGCGTATTTTTGTAAGCCCCGCCCCCTTTCAACAACTTTCAACTAGTGAAATATTCCACTCTACCTAACTTCACCACTCTTAGCTCATCTTATCATTTCCCCATCCCAACTATAGGAATCCATCTCTTTCCCATTCCAAGCGCCGATCATCTCCTCCATTAACCTGGCCAGTAAACCCTGCACTTAACTTGCCACTGCAGCAGTGCAGTCCTACTACATCTTTCTCTCTCCACCCATCATCCCAACTTGCTCGATAATAGTTGCCGTGATCATTAAAAAGCACTGTGAGCAATAAATACAAATAGCTGTAAAATAGATCTAGCTGAAAATTAGCTCCCTACTACTACTACTGCATCCTTATTATCACAACGTGCAAAAGATAAGCCGCCGCAATATAGCGGTCTTGGTGCAAATTTATTTTCGGTATTTACCACGATCCCTCCATTAAACCGTCACTCACTCCACTCCACTCTGGGTAAAAGGACAAAGTCGGCGAGAGGGAGAGAGAGAGAGAAAGCGAAAAAATTAAAAAGACAGAGATTGCTTGCGTAATAGAGAGTGTGTGTGTCTGTGCGGCTAGAGCGACAGCCTACGTGTTATTATCATCATCATTATCAGTGCTACTTATCATTAGTATCGGCAACGACAACAGCAGTGTAGCAGTGGCACTGCTTAATAATTTTCCATCTCGTCACGATGATGATCATCGTCGTCGAATCGTCAGTCAGTCCGTCCGTAGCGGAGATGTTGTAGGTATCCTGTTGTAGGCAGCAGGCGGCGGGTGAGAGAGTGCATTTGTAACGGTCGGACTGATAACATAACTGTTTAGTTGTCACGAAAAGCGAGAATTGTCGATACCTCAAACAATATTTTTTAGCTCATCCCCTTCGTGTTCGTACCCTCCACCTTCCCTCTTCGTGTGTGTGACTCACTGCCAAACTTTCCTCCTGGTAGTCTTTCTCCTCAATAATAACGACGACGACGACAAAATTGGAAAAATTGTTTTCGGTGTCGAAAATAGTTTTGGTCAACGTGTCTCTGTGTGTCGCGTGAGGAGGAGCTACAAGGACTGCCCTTGGGACATAGTCAATATTATTTCAAGTTTGTGATGTGATGATGACATCATAAAGTTTTGTTTCTTTCCCATTTTTTGTGGAGTAGTTGGAGTGAAAACCGGATTGGATGAATTAATGATAAACGTGCTTAGTGCTTGGTGACCCACCACCAAAACGCTGACGAGGAAAAAAAGGACGAGAAAATTAGTGAATTTTTTGTTATTGGTGGTGTTGTGTGATTAATTTTTTTTTACTACAAATATACGTTAAGTGGAGGGAAGGAGGAAAGAGTCAAATTATGCGTTCCATTTGGTTTCTCATCCTGGTGGGCTCTCTCATTACCTATCATTGCCTCACCACAGTTGCAGGTACCGTTATACAACGACAATAATGGAGCTATATAACCCTCCAACATTATTTTCTGTGTTAAATAAACCAACGACCACATAAACCCCCTCCCAATTTACCCCTCCCCAAAACATACTTTCTTAGGACTTACGTTTTCCTGCCGTAGAACAAGAAATATACACGGTTTTAGAAAAGTTTTGTTAGAAATGTGCACGCACCAGCCATATGATTGCGAGNACTTACGTTTTCCTGCCATAGAACAAAAAATATACACGGTTTTAGAAAAGTTTTGTTAGAAATGTGCACGCACCAGCCATATGATTGCGAGTAGCGTGTGGCTTTTAGTAGTGATAGTTGGTAGTTTGCCTTGAAACACGAATCGTGAAGAGGGCGACAACGGGGAAAGATGGGATGATGATGGTGCCCGTTTAAATATACATTTTCAGTGATGTCATTCCTCACACAGAGAAGAGCAGAGAGTCAGAGAGAGAGAGAGAGAGAGAGAGAGAGAGAGAGAGTATTCGGTTGGGTGGTTCTCGGGTATTAGACAGCATTGGCATAAATTCCCTTCACTATTACCGTCGTCAATGGAGAGAGAGCGAGAGAGCGATTTTTTCTTCTCTCGAGTGACAGTCACTAGGCCAAGGAAAATCATATAGATGGACCATTTTTAAAAAAGTAACTCTCCTTTTCGCGAACAGCGAGTTCTCTTGTGATAAAAACAGAAACAGCCGTGGTGCAAATGCACACATGCTTAATGATAAACGCTGAACGCTGCTCTCTCTCTCTCTGTGGCAACAAACAAAACGACATCTGATCTCATAACGGAAATTAGCGAAAAAAACCACTAAAAACCAATACACATAACACATAACCAATAATACTAATAGCAGCATCATATTATCTCCACACTTGTAGTAAGGTAGGTAGGTTAGCATATTTCTGGGCCGAAATAGTACTGCCTTTAAAAAACTTTTTACCGAATCATCATATCAGAGAGAAGTTTAACATGTGCCGACCTCTGAACCTCCCGTGGATTGAAGAAGATTGCCACATCACCATCATCCGGATGTAAATTTACAGTGTATATGGCAATTGGGGAAATTCAAGTTTTTCCCTTGCTGGTGTTAATATTATTGCAATGGGCATGCATGCCGGCACGAAACGACGACCAAGAGATAACGAGAGAGTATTTCGAACAAGTAGTATCTTGTTCACAGGGAAGCAGACCAAGGAAAAAATATTCTCGCTCTCTGGTTGTTTTAATCTTTCCGGTGTAAACCGAAAATAGCTGTCTGCGTAAAAATAGAGTGGAAGACAGAGAAGCGTACATAAAAATACACAGCGATTTTTCTCTTCCAAAAGATTGCTTTCAAAGCTCCTATATTTTTGTTCTCCTGCCAGCAGCAGTACAAGTACAGCTTGCAGATCTAACCTAATTTTAAATTTTGCATCAGTAACAGGATCACAACAGGAGAGAGAGAGAGAGTTGTGTGCATTGTCATTTTTAGCATGGCACAACCAGTCACACACGAGATAAGTAATACCTCCAAATTGACATGGCTGGTGATAAGGCGTTTAGTTTGAAAAATGTGTAGGATTTCAAGTGAGAAAGGACGGATATTGAAATACAAGCAGGCAGGCAGATGCAAAACCTGGAATAATTTTCAATTTTCTTCTTTGGCTGTCGTAATCTTTTCCACATTTCTCGCTCGTATCTTTTTCCCATAAAAATGTTTCTTAGCGGAAACCTTATTGGATAGCGTAACCTTTCTATACCGGTCACGGGTAAAATAGACTCAAAAATTTAAATCCATTGGATTTTACTGTGACAGCTTAGCATTTTCATTTTACTCCATTTTCAACACCGTTTATAACGGCCGGTGTAAACTTAACAGGACCATTATAGAGAGGTTCCAAGAAATTTTTCTCTCTCTTGAATGCAATGGCAGGGGAATAAACTTGAAAATATTGCTATAAGCTCATCCCGATTTTACCACCTCTCGTGTTTCATATAATCGTAGCCCAAGTGATACTCCGACATGCTCATTATTACTTATCCTCTCCGAATGGAGGAGGACGGAGGCAACCCTGGCTACGGAAATTTTTAAAAAATGGACTTGATGATAGCCACTGTTACAACCCACCCATCATTTCCATTAATGAAGAGCCCAAATGACACAGGAATTTTTTTCTATAATTTTAATCCCAATTGGCATCACTTGTTCAAAATTCGTCACCCACATTCTCACACTCACACACACACACAACTTTCTCATCAATTCCTTCTCCAAAGAGACAAAGGCTAAGCAATGAGGCTCATCTTTAATATTTCAATATTTCTCTCTCGAATAAACAGCCGGCGAAAAAAAAATAAAAAAATAAACGCATAACTTGGCTGCGTGGAAAAAATTAAAAGCACAGAGAGGACAGGAGCCACATCAGAGCTTTATTTTCCATCTTGGAAATTTATAAGTTGCCTCGTCTCGCGTCCATTACTAGTGGCTGGTGGCCAACTGGGCCAAAACAGCTTAAAGGTTTGCTATTGCTCCAACATTGCAAGAGAAGCGCCTACAAACTGTGATCATCATCATCAGTCATCGGCAACCGTCAGCTATGCATTCAAAGTAAACCGCTTTCATCATCACTGCTTATCTTTCACAACTTGAACGACACACAATGAAAATGATGCACTTTTCCTGGTATTACCCCGACAGAGAAAAAAAAGACAATTTAGCGTGAAAAATTGATGTCAGGTCAGATTGAGGGCAGAGCTCTCCCAGGTAAAAAAAAAATACGAGCGAGAGCATCCCACTCGCAGCCAAATTATTTTTTAATTAAAAAATGAACGACTTAACTGTCGAGAGATGTGGGATTATAAATGTTTGGTTTTGCTCCCTCGAAAAAAGCATTCCGTCGTTTTATCCCAATCTCTCTCTCTCTCAAGATAAATGAAATCAAGACGGGGAAATTTCATCTTCACAAAAAATGTAGAAAAATTCACACGGGAGTTGATTCCAATGACGGGAATTTACAACATTGAACATGTGACGACGATCAAGTCGACCATAGTGACAATGATACTGCATAATACAGGAAAAAAGTGTGTGGTGGTATGCCCGCCACTGTTGACTGTCATGGCAGTCTCAAAAGTCAAGCCGAGTTCAACCTCCACTCACTTCGTGTGACATTGACACAGGAAAAAAAAATTGGGCAGCCACCACGTCTACCCACATTACTCGTCAGAAAGCAAAGTTTACTTTAAACATCGTCAGGATATCGTAATCGCTTAAATTGCCGAGCGACATTACCTGTGTCATCTCACGTAGCCCTCCAAAACCTCCAATCCTCTTCACACAATAAGCGACAGAGGGAGAGGATCATAACCACTTAGCATTATTATTATTTGCCTATTTTCCTCGTCACCCGTCCGTCCGTTAATTTATCGCCTGATTACCCTTGTCATTAGTGGAATCTCCACCGGTTAGCGGCAGGAATTTGGGAGCTACCTACCTATCTCTAGCCTCTTGAAATTGAAAGAGCATCTCTGTCTTCACGTCTAAATATAGAGCTCTCCCTCCCGTTAATCATCTCAAGTACAACTTCAAACAAACATCTAAAACGATGAAACTGTTTTTTATTCAATTACCTCGCCTATTACTATTATTAAAGTTATTAAAGTAAGATTATTTTTCGACTACAAACGTCGTAATGTCATACAAAACCCTCCTCCAGAATCATGACCACTGCTTCTCTCCTTGTCTCTATCAATTATTCGGCGTACAACTACACACGAGCACGACGACAAAAATTCCTTTCAATCCAAAACCTTAACCAGGACACGCAGCAACGACTAACGACATTTTCTCATAAGATAGAGAGAAATCCGAGCATATATTACGCTCGCCTGCCTAAGCAATGCAATGGCAAAGGTCGCATCCAATTACCAGTAGCCATTACGCGAGAGGAAGAAGAGGGTACAGAGCCCGGGTACATTCCATTCCACACGAAAAAAAATCATAGGAAAACTTGTGGAGAGATGGAGAGCAGGCTTGCTTAAGATTTGAAAGGAAAAAAATATGAGATTTTTTTACAGATGAAAATGATATGGTACGGAGTGAAATGGGAGAAATGACGGCAAACCACAAGAGATGAGATCAAACTGAAACTGTTCCGCGCGTCTCATTTCTTTTTTCCCATAATATTAATTTTACAGAAATGCGAGAGTTTTTTTGGTGGATTGGAGGATGATGATGTTTTTATTGTGGCTATTATATAATTTTTATATTTGATTTTTTGGGGTGAGCAGGTGAAGCAGCCCAACCAGAGACGACAGCAACAGAGGCAGGATCACCACCGACCTTAGAGCAATGCAAAGGGTTTGTGGACGCCGCCCTGAAAACGACCAGTCCATCGGGTGAAACGGAAGGAGACGCAGCGAGCGGGGAGGACAGTGGAGAACCACCCGACGGGGCAACAGGGTCCACGGAGGAGAAGGGAGAGTCGACGGAGGGAGACGCTTCAAAGGAAGGATGGGGATAGTGCTGAGGGAGGAGCAGACGCGGGTGGGTGTACCGTTTAATTAACCAAAATGACAGTTAATTATTGTCGTTCAGAAATTAATGGAGTTCACGGGTTTGTCTTTTTGGGGAAACAGGAGACACGGCGGAAGAGACGTCGGCAGAGAAGGATGCCGCTGCAGTCCCAGCGTCATCCGCTGAAGACGGCGCTAGTAATGAAGATAGTGGCGAAGCAGTGGGAGACACCACCAAGGCAGCCAGTGGGGAAGGAGGAGATTCCACGGAGGGAGATGGGGATGCTGGCAGTAATGAAACTGGAGAAGCTACCGCCGCCTCAACTGAAGAAAAAGGAGACGAAGACAAGAGCGCGGAAGAGGGAGCAGCGGATACGAAGGAGGAAGGAAACACTTCAAAGGAGGGAGACTCTGGCGAGGCTACTGGTGAGAAAGATTCCAAGGAGGCGGAGGCTGCCTCTGCGGAAGCTGATGGCTCTTCTGGAGACGACTCTGGGGAGGAGGGAAATTCTGCGGAGAAGGATGGAGTAGAGGAAACTTCCGCGGAGGAGGGTGACGCTGCCGCCGCCGCCGCAGCAGCAACGGGAGAGGACGACGGGACTAAAAGTGACGAAGGTAAGGTACGAGGTTACCAAAAACCGGGAGAGGAATTGGAGGCGTGGGAGAGGGAATATTTTAATGGAGGATGGTGTGGTATTTTTACAGATGATAAATCAGCTGATGGAGACACTCAAGAAAATACGAGAGAAGCGGCGGAATCAAACAGCGCCGTTCCAAGTGATGTGGCTAAACAGGCTGACCAGCCCGCAGAGTCCGGCGAAAGCCAGGAAGGTGAAGCGTCACAAGAGGATACGACTTCCGCACAAGACGGGGCAGTTTCCGCCGAAGCTAAGGATGGAGTGAAATCGGGGGAGGAGGATGGCGGTGACTCGGCCGCAGCGGCGGATTCGGGGGAAGGAAAGGATGACGGTGGAGAGAAAAGTGGAGCGGCTGTAGCGTCTGCAGAGGATACAGCGGGCTCTCAAGAGGAGTCTGCGGAAGGAGACAGTGAAGAGGATGAGGTTGCGGAACCGTACGAACCCCGATCCCGAGATCACATCACCCAAATCCTGGGTCTTGATGACTCTGACGAGACCAAAAATATATTCACTTTGCTCGACAAAGTGACGACGAGCACGCTCAAGGAGCTCAAGACCACCTATGAAGGAGCGGTCAAGCCTCTGGAACAGATGTACAAGTACCGCGACCTTAGCAACCGCCATTTTGGAGGTAAGGTCCAACGTTCAACCTCCATCAGTAATATTGTTTGAGAGAAGGAAGGAAATGATTTTAAACTATTATTTTGTATAGATCCCGAAATATTTTCTAAACCCTTGATCGTCTTCATGGGACCTTGGTCTGGAGGGAAATCCACGATTATCAACTGGCTACTTGGAATTCAGAATGAGGACAACGCCCTGCGAACCGGTACAATATAAACTGTTATAATAATGACCACTCCTATCCCTCCAGAGAGATCCTCCCTATCCATTGGGTAATAATTTCCATTATTTTTTTTTATTACAAGGCGCGGACCCCTCCCCAGCTCAATTTAACATCATGATGTACGGAAAGGAGGAGGAGAAGCTGGACGGCACGCAGTTGGCGGCAGACTGGACATTCTCCGGCCTGCAAAAGTTTGGACAATCCTTTCTGGACAGGCTCCGCGGCCAGAAACTGCCAAACAGGCTGCTGGAGAAGGTGAGAGCGCGATCCGCGGCCAGAAACTGCCAAACAGGCTGCTGGAGAAGGTGAGAGTGCGGAACACAAAACCTTCAATAATTTTTCCAAGACTCGGACCACCCGAGGAGATGACTCCCCAACCACAAAAAAATTAAAAGGATTTTTTTTTTAAATTTGGAGCGTGGGCGGTGTTCACCTGATTGGTTACTGCGGGAAGCTATTTTGTTGCCTTCTCCAGTAGCCTGTTAGGCGGACAACGCCTGGATAAGCAACCCCTGGAACACTTGGAGTAGCTGAGACACTGAACTTTCAAACGAGTCCATCACGAAGGCGAGACACGAGTAGCGTTAAAAATAACTGCAAAGTAATTTCTATTTTCTCTGGGTTTTCAGGTTAACATTGTCGAAATTCCGGGAATTCTGGAGGTTCGAAAACAGGTGGAACGCTCCTTCCCCTTTAACGACGCCTGCCAGTGGTTTATCGACCGAGCCGACACGCTATTTCTGGTCTACGACCCAGCCAAGCTGGACATTGGACCAGAAACTGAGGCTATTCTCGACCAACTCAAGGTAACAAAAAAACTGCCAAGTACAACTACCTATTTATCGTCACCTTTGATGACTTTCGCCCTTAATTTTACTCCAACAATTGGGTAGGGACGTGAAAATCAAGTGAGGATCGTGCTGAACAAGGCGGACACGGTAAAGCCCGACGAGCTTCTTCGCGTTCAAGCCATGCTCATCTGGAACATCAGTCCTCTCATGTCAAGTGCCGAGCCTCCAGTCAATGTAAGTCAACCGAAAGTCTGAGATCAATATTTAACATGAATCGAATGATAAGTCACATATCTGCTATTTCCTAGGTACGCTGCCTCCCTGTGGGACCGACCTTTGCAAGTGGAATCCCCCAAGTCGGTAACTTTATCCTCCTCCTCCAAAACGGAAAACTCCTCCAAAAGTACAACGTAACTGTTATTTTTTTCCTCCTCCACAGAACTACCACATTTACGAAGGCCTTTCAACCCTGACCAACATTTCCCGGTATGACCTCCCGGATCCGGACACGTACAGGGACTTTTTTAGGCTGAACTCTCTGTGGGACTTTCCGACCCTCCAAAGCACTTGCTCATTCTGGAGGGGCTGTCCCCTTCACAAGCTGGACATTGCTATTGCCTACGACCTGCCCGAAATCCTGGGCAAGTTTAGACGACAACGAGAAGCGATTGTACACGCAAAGAAGCAGCAGAACCAGGAAAGTAGTAGAAAAAACTAGTCGTCTAAATTAACAAATAATCAAATTAAATAAATAATCAATCAAAATAAAATGTCGTTGACATAAAAAACTCTTAAAAATAATTCATCCCGATCCACACAAACGATTGTCTTCTTTTTCTCTCTCTCTCTCTGACTACAACTTCAAACTGCCATAAATTAATTTGATAAAAAATATTACAATTAAAAACATATTAAAGCCAATTATTGATCAACACGATAATTCATTACCACTTTTACTACTTCTACTACAACTTCATGAACTGCAACACAAATACTAAAAAAAATGTGTGTGTACAGAAAGAACCCCTAGCCTTCTTCTGACACACAGCCACGAAGACGACACGAAAGTAAAAGAAAATGAGGCGCTCTTTCTGTCTGGCTCATGCTGACTGGCAGGAGCTCCAACAAATGCAGGGAACGCGACCGAGAATTTTGCAGAGATTACCACTCGTCGTCGCTCTACCAATTTTTACTTTCGTGCAAAATAATTACCATTGCTGTGGTTAACTATCTGGAGAATATAACAAGATATAAAAATAATAGGGAGAATACATGCTAAACTAATGTATGAATAAATATATATTTACTAGAGATAAATAAATTATTCTCACTTTTGACCTTAGAATATTAAATTAAAAAGGGAGGTACACCTTGCTAGTCTTCATATTGTATAATAAGCCATTATTCAAAACTTGTCATCGGCGGAAATAATTATTAATTGTTATTTAAATAGTTATTAATGTATCAAGCAAGAATGATGATGTAAGTATATTTAATAATTAAAAATTATTTTAAGAGATATGTTATTCAACCGCTTTTCAATACTGAGAAAATGGAACACGACGACGTACTGATATTTTTTTCGGATGTTGTGATTTTTTGGGTAGAGTTTAGAGGAATAGTAATTTTAAAAATATCTTCTACACAAGTGTATCTTTTTAGGGAAAAGCAACACAAAATGAACACAGTTTAAATGAACAGTAAAAATAAAATTGTTGAAAACTGGATCGCGGGTGTGACCATGGCCTATGGAAAATTATTATTTTTTGGGGATTTGTTTTTCATTTTTTTGTTAAAAAATCATTATTTGGAACGGTGTCTCTTAGAGAACAAGTAAGAAGATTTAAACCATTAACTGGGCCGATTAAATTGAGATACTGGTTGAATGACAGTTGACAAAACGACAAAATAACATGAGGCAGTAAATTGGAGCTGTAGGTGCGGAGACGCGGAACATAAATTCTTTAACCATCACGTGAGATGATTTAAATTAATCAAATAGTTAAATTAAGTTTGGAAATATTTAGCATAATTGTTAAATGACTACACATTAATTTAAATATTTTTAAGAAAGAAGCACACGTATTGGCCGTTTTTGTAATTAGATGTGGGAATATTTTAAAGGAAAATTGTAAACTAGTGGTTCAACCTGTCTAAAACATTGTAAATGGAATGTAAAGTGGAGGGAATTTGGGAGGGAAGGAGGGTTAAGTAATTGCTAGTTAGGAAGCGAACTATTAAAAGTAGAAGAAGGTATATCAAGTAAGACGGATTATTATTACAGTAAAAGTTAATTACTTCATTGTATAATTAATTACGTGTGTACGCGGTGTGTATGTATGACGATGATGATGGGAGACTCAATTGAATAAAGATTTCTTTGACTGAGATAGACTGAGACGTGACATGATTTGATTAAACAATTTAAATAAAAAGCAGAGCGAAAGAAATTGGTGGGACTTACGTGCGGAGTAACTTCCTTGAGCCATTCATCCGCCTGCTCGTCGAAATCGATTTTGCACGCTTGACGTAAGTCAATAGCGGCTTGTTCCCAGTGACCCAAGAGCCTGTGGTGGAGGCAAAAGAAATGGGGTAAAGTTAACATAAGTAATAATTTTTAAATGGAATTGATCAGTAACCGCGTCCGCCTACCTGTGCGCCCGTCCCCTGAACTTGTAGGCAACCGCCGAATCCGGATTAATTTGCAAGGCCCGGTTACAATCCCGAATGGTGGCGTTTGGTTTCTTCAACCGGATGTAGGCTTGACCGCGCTTGGCGTGCAGCAAAGCAGAGCCCGGGTTCAATTTGATGGCGTCGGAGTACTTGGTAATGCACTCTTCCATTTTCCCCTCCCCAAACAGTTCCACTGCCTCGCGCTTGAGGTCGTTAGACTTTTCCATATCCTCGTCACTGACGGTTGCATCTGGATCGCCCATTTCCTGACGAGGATCCACAGCGTCTGCTTCTATAGAAGAAAAAAATAACACCACATGGGAAATTTGAAGGAAGCACAATCATCAATGCTGATATCACTGATTTATTGACTGAGCTCAATCTTACCGATAACACCGTCGTCGTCAATGGTAGGATAGGGGTCGTCAGATTCCATCTCCTCAGCTTTCGAGGTTGAATCTGCTGATACCCCAGGAGCGGGTTCGGCATCTCCTGCTCCTTGGCCAAATGAACTGTTAGTGACGATCGGCAACTGTAACACAAGTGTTAATTTAATTTAGTAACTGCCATAATGTTAAATGTTAGTGACAACTACTTATCTATTATGATATTGGATGCTATTTTTACCCTAGCCCCAAGTGATTTCAAATAGTCTCGAAAGAAGCCCAAATCGTCACTCTGAATCATGTTTGGGTGCTCTTTGAACAGGTCCACGATGGATTTCAGCGTGGCCACCAAATCGGAATCCAATGAGTAACTCATAATGTCCTTTGTACGTACCAGCTAATCTGATGTTCAATTAAAAATCCACGTATTTGACTGGAACTCAAACTTGCCGTTATTGCCAGTTCACCGAAGAGTAACAAAAGGGTTGGGCAACTATCTGTCACCTGCTAGTAGTAGAACCCACGCAAAATATTAATAGAATAATTGTACGTAATCTGTTAAATGTTACGAATTTATTTTAACAACTAATAAGAGATCACATACCAATTAACTAAACGCCTGCCTTCGCCCGTTGACGTGTGACTTCTTTGGACGGCTGCGAGCGAATTTTTCATTCGCTTCCCGTCTACCAACGGAAACGGACTAGTATTATATTAACAACGGTAAACAATAAGGGCTTTGACAATACCGACACTAATTAACTTGGCTAATTACTGGTTTTAAGAAGGCCGTAAATTGATTGTGATTTTTAATGAGGCGGAAGACTTGTTATACACTTAAATGTTATCCTCCGTAATTATTAACCACTACTACAACCGGAGAAAAAAACTAATAGCAGATTTAATTTACTTTTAATCCTCCTAACGTCGCAGTTTAGTACACAGTTGTTGTCACCTGTCACTCGCAAACCTTTAAAATTAATTGTGAGCGTCAACAGTACCGTCGGTAGTTTAATTTCTTCAATTTCCCATTGATGTTTACATTGTTTCTATCTGACGAGCAAAAAAGTCGAGAATGAGATGAAAGAAGAGCCGAGAAAAGCATGTGATATTGTGTTGTGCACACAAACTACACACTGGCCTGCAGCATCACAGCCATAGAGTACAAGGGGGCTGATTAGAGCCACTTGGCTTTGTTGATGCTATTTGTGAAGTGGTGGTTTTTTTGGCTTCTCTTTTTCTAGTGCTGCAAAATGCACAATTTGTCAATTAACTAGTAATAAAAGTAAACTGAAAAACTGAATAAAAAATCGAAAATAGAGAAAATGTGAATGACCGACAACGATTTTTTTGCATAATAATAAGCTCCTCGTCGTGACATATGCTTTTGAAACAATCGTTTTAATGTCGAATAAAATTGTAAAATGTTTCTAAACAATACTTTTATTGTTATTCCAAAAGTTTTCTACTTAAAAAACAATAAACTAAAACGCAAAATGGCATTCGACTTTTACTCTTTTTATTTCAATAATATTAAAAATACGATATATTGCTGCTTTCTAATAACCCCCTATAATTTTGACAACGGGAGAACTACTGACTACCGTCTCGCCGCTGAGAAATAATCAAAAGTTACTGTAATTTTTTATGCGAGACGAGGATCCTTTTGAAGAGGACCCCAATATTCACCTATTCCATATTTGTGATATTACTATACACTGCAGTCCATCCATACTAATAAACTAACAATTTGCGAGAAAATATCGTGAGAAGGTCACTGGACAAAATAAACTGATTATCATTACCGTATAGTTCTTTACGATGGTGTATCTACATCTTCTGTGCCTTCAATTTGAAAGTTTCAAAGGATTGCTGCAGAAACTGTAGCCGTGCAAAGTAGCATGGCATTTCATGGACATACGGGGCCATGGGGATACAGAGTGGGGCACCTTAAGACAGGTACATGACATGACGGCATGATACCAAAAGGCGTAAATAAATGAGTCACCCAAAGGGCGACTGATGAATGTCAGGGAAGCACTTCAAATTCAAACATGACCATGACGGTTGGGAGCATTTTGTTCGGGGGTTCATTGTTTTGTCGACCATTTTTGGACATGTCTACCATATTCTCGAATATTTTCACACTGGCAATATATTGTTGGATGAAAGCAAAGAATTTCTTTGGTTATTGTTCGGGGGTTCATTGTTTTGTCGACCATTTTTGGACATGTCTACCATATTCTCGAATATTTTCACACTGGCAATATATTGTTGGATGAAAGCAAAAAATTTCTTTGGTTTGTAACCAGCTACTAGCATTTTGGGATCAATAATTATTAATTAATAATCATAATCATTCATAATATTTTGGGGTGATTTCAAAAAGTCAGAATCATTGGGTAACTTACGACACCTACGTAAATAACAATACAAAACTATACAGTACTGTTGTTCTTTCTATTACACACGACTCATACTAAATCCATATTTTTATAATAATTGACAGAGAGAGGGGAATATAGCTGAATCTCTTCTGTTCAGGGATGTAGGCACAAGTGGAGATAATCCTATCCTGTAATGTCACCGAATTTTAAGCCATGTAATCTACTTTGTTTTGTTAAAACTTAGAATTCTTGAGGGGGTTTGTCCCCCCGGTTCCTACTGCCATGCTTCTGTTAACCATTGCACTTTATTATTACGATTAACCCCGTTTGCATATATTTTACTGATTTTACCAGCAAAGTGTAAGGAGAGATATGTAGACACGTACGTATAGACCGTCCCCCATAGACAACAACAGACAAACCTAAGAATTGGTCGAGTGGTGGTGGTAGCAGTTTAGGTTTAGTGAATTCAGGATTCATCCAAAAAACCTAACCATCATCATAATATTAACACTATATCCAAGCCAAGAAACTTATTGCACGGTCGGTCGTATGTAATAGTAACTAAACAGCAATATAGCAAGCGCAATAATAAACGCAGCGAAAAAACCAGACTCGAACATAAAAGTCGAGTGCATGAACAAAAACCAAGTCAATTGTGTTGACTAGTACCACAGCGTATAAATACATATACAATATATAAAAAGTTATATAAAAGCTGTGCTAGTAGTAGTGACCGACTACATAATATTCTCTCCATCTACAACTCAACTCCTTCTGCCTGTGTACTGTGTGTGCGTGTATACCAGTGCTTCAACGACACTGGTTGTTACCGGCCACCGCACCGATCTTTTCGTGGACCACCAGGTCAGATATTTTCGTGGGTCATCGGCCACTGGCCACCAAACGTTTCGTGTGCCACCGGCCTATCCATGGGTTACCTAGCCACTCGTGGCCAACAATCTGGCCACCGGTAGCCTGTAAAGCACTGGTGTATAAGTTTCCTTCTTTTCCTTTCCTACTCCAACTCTGAAACATATGTGGGTAGTACTGCGTACTGCGTGGCTGTAGCAGTCACATCCGTTCTATTGGCGTCAAAGTCAGTCAAACTATCTAATATCTATCATTCTAGGTATGCCAACCTAATGCTTGTATAAACTTAATGTTTAAAGCTTAATGGGGATGATGATGAATTGACCTTTGATCACCACTAGAAGGCACAGTCATTAGCCCGTATACCAAGTTTGAGTCGTAGTTGTCATGTTGAAAATCAGAAATAAAAGGGGGTTTCTTGTTCCTACCCCAAACGAGAGGTGTCACCGGCGACCGACCCAGTCGTGGGCCATCGGGCAACCGGCGACCGACCTAATTGTGGAACACCGGTTGCCCGTGAAGCACTGAATTATATACACCGTATATCACTATTACTATCTACAGTATACCCACGTACTCTCTGTTTATCGTTATCTCTGTCTGTACATCTGCTTCCAGGGCGTTGACCCAATTAACCTTAAAATTAGCACACACATTCCTGTTCCCCTTGGGTAATGTCTCAGAAAAAATCAGGCTCCTAGCTTTGATTGTTCTTGAGATATTTAACTTTTGTTAATTGTCCTTTTTTAACATGCCCAGCAATGTTAAACATCTGCGTCAATGTTTTTTGTTTTGTTTTCGTTACTTTGGACTAAAAAACATTGCCCGGTCACCATTATATTGTATGGAAAGGAACGTGAACGTAGGACCGTAACAAAAGCAAGTCGGCCCGCAGAATACATAATCACGCCAGCCGACATAGCCGACTTTTTAAAACCAAGCCGAATGCTTTTGAGCCGATAATACGACTTTGTTTTAGCCGACAAATCTAACTTTGGGTGTTTTTAAAATAGTTTGGCAGGCTTTCTGAGTTCAATTATTCGAGAATGGACTGAATTTAATAAACGCAGTTAGTTACTCTGTTATGTATATGTCTATTTTCTTCTACAGCTTTTAAGTTTCAATCAATTGTCCTGAAATTTAATTTGGCACACACATTCCTGACACCCTTGGCTAATGTCTGAGAAAAATTCCTAACTTTAA
>JAHZNB010001275.1:0-11563 GCA_027744295.1 Callyntrura guangdongensis
ATCTTTCAATTATGAACAGTGGATAGTCCGGCAATTTTTGTACAGGGAATTTTATTATAGTCTCTATACCACAGTCCATCTACTATAGAATACGTTTGCAAGTATAATAGTAAAAATGGCTATGATTAGTATATATCTGTGTCAGATATCGTGCTTTCTCTATTATTTTTGTATTGATCACCAAGTCTACTTGGATCTCTGCTAAACAAGCAAAAATAGATACAAAACGTACCAACAAACCTCGAATGTTCCTTCTTTTCGTCTATTACGTACTTGACGTACATATTTCTATTTTCTATTTAGCCGTCCATCTTGCTCTAGGATCAATATGGTAGTATGAATTTGATAGCCAGTGCATAGGCCGTCAATATTTTAATCGCGTAAAAAACTGCCAGCTTACTGATGTGAAATGTGTATAGGTAAATTGCATTTTCCTTACTTTAAAACAATCATTTTTTTCTATGCATTTACACTGGAGCCACATTTATTTACGTATTTATATTGTAAAGCTCATGTAGTGAACTAGATTACTGATAATAGTACTGCACTCAGGAGAACACATCATTGACCATGTTTTCCGTCCGTGATAAATTTCAATGTTACTTAATACAGTACTGATAAGATGAGTAAACTCTGACATCTGACTCCGAATTTATATACCTACCCACATCGTCAAGCTTGCAAGCTGCTAATCTCCCTAAACTTTAACACAGCTACGTTTTTACATTACTTAAAACCTCCCGCCGATGCACATTACGGTTAACCTAACAAAATCCTAAAAAAAATTCGTATTATAAAAGGTTGTGACTAGTTGTGAGATAGGTAGCAGATATACATGTACATCTAGAGACGAACAAAAATTTAAAGCTCTGATATCTCCCTAGGCAATAGGGAGGCATGCATACAATTGTAAAAAAAAACATGCTTACCTGCCTGCCTACATAATACAGTATTACACATTATTCTACTGTTGGCGTGTTTTGTGCGAATGAACATGAACTCGCAACAAAATGTATTCCATTTATTGCTTTTTTCTACATTTACCCAGTCAGGCAATATTTATATTGTAGCGAGATGGTATTTGACTACCAAACATGCAAAACACAATGCACAGGTGTACTCAAATAAATTACAGCTGCCTACACACACACACACTTGTTTTGTTCACTGCCATATTGTTATTCATCCTCGTTCTCCAGCAAAACCCTAACCTAACCCTAACTTACAAATCAACCGGACAAAATATTCCACTCCATTCAGACAAGCACGAAACTTTATGTATTGCTATTATGTCATGAAAATCGTACGATGCAGAAACACTGCATGCAAAGCAGCGTGGAGACGATGATACTGATGATCATTATCATTATCAACGACCACGTACAATAACAAAAGCATTAACAAAGATCCCAGCCAATTTTTGTTAAGTGTAATCAGTGGAGCATCGTTATCATCATTAACTTACGAGGTAACATTGGAGGTTGTCCGACGTAGATTTGCCTCATATTAATGGTCAACTATTACCCTAATAGAGTTAAGCTTTCATGATAAGTTTCAGGTTTCAACGATCAGTTGTTTTGGAAAAAATGGATTTTTTGAACCACATTTCTTCCGGGATGCTTATGGAATTTAACATGGGAAAATGAAAGTGAGTAGAGTCAGTCCCCCCTTTGTCGATTTTCAAATTTTCGCATTACAAGTTTTGAATGGAAAATATGGCTTGATAATATTGAATCAGATCCTCCTATCGATCCCACATCAACTCCAAATCACAAAGTATTGATGGTAAATATACATATGCGAACATTTGAAAATCAACAGAGAAGGAGCCCTTCCCTTCTCTGTTTTTCCGAAACAACTGATCGTTGAAACCTGAGACTTATCATAAAGTCTTAACTCCATTAGAGTAATACTTGACCAGAATATGAGGCAAATCTACGTCGGACAACCTCCGATGTTCCCTCGTTAGTTAGTCGTCGCCGTCACAACTCGCTTTGTCCTCCATTTCAATTGTAATTTCTTTTTACGTTTCACATCGAAATTTTTAACGATCCACATAGGTGCGATTTTTTACGGTAAGAAATAGCACAAATGTGGATAGTCTATTCATATTTATGACTACCAAATCGTGGACTAAAAATTAAACAAGAGTATCGTTCGTTCATGTTTGTTCACATTCTTATTAATTCAAATAGCTGCACAACTTAAATTTTTGTGCATAATTGTCTAGTTGTCTGGATTGTAGCCACTGTACATCATCCAAATGAACGTCACACAGTACAACGTTAGTTATTGCATAATTACGCATAATGTCGTGGTAACAAAAAAGAGTAACAAGTTTGAAGGCTAAAACATTAGACAGGACAGAAAACACAACTGTGCATCATAATCGTATTCGACGCCATTTGCCATACCATCTTTTTCTACCGTCTATTTTTTTCTAAATATTGAACGTCTTTTCACGTTTTCAAAGCAAATTGCAAACTCAAATTCGAATCAAAAGGCAAGTCGAGCTTTCATTACATTTTTGTTGATTAATGAAATGGTTATTATTTGATAAATCGAAATCGTAGAGGAAATGGGAAGGATGAGAACAATATATTTTTCATTATCAAACAAAACAGAATACAGATTTTATATTGAAAATTGTAAAAACTCAAGTATAAAGATCACTTTCATGTTCATGATGGAATGCAAGGCAGTAGTATAACAAAAAAAAATACGACGGTAAGAAAGTTTTTGTGAAGTACCGGATATCAGTGCTTAAAGGATGGATAATGTATGCGCACAAACAGTTCATAGAAACATCTCCAAGGATCTTCTTATACGGAAATTGATCGTAGTAGCGCAATATCAAAATTTCCGCCAAACCAAGAACGAAAAACTCAATAGAGATTCAAACCACAAGGAAAGTGGCACACTTGAGACAAAATACAGTAAAAATCTCAATTTTACAGACATTTTTTTATTTCCTACACAAATATCTTCCAGAGTAATAGTAATGCTTCCAGATTCTTCTAGCTTTGCGTGGCTGATTCATGATTCAGATTTAGATTCGAATTTATTTACTTGTTAAAAATTGTCAGTCATACATGTCATATTTATCTTTGCTTTATAAAAAAAACCTTTCCCATTATTGACATCATTATCATTGACCTAGATAGGGTAGCATATCATTTGTTATTTTTTGTAATATGATGTCTCAAGAAATATAAAATATCAAATACAATGCAATCAGTATTTAAAATTTTAATGATCAACAAGTCACATGAAGGGGTAAAATGTTGGAAATATAAGAGGAGACGAGAGAGAACTAGAGAATAAGGTCAAAATTATGAAGTAACTGACAACTGATATGGAAGAACCAAGAAAATATGAGAAGCAGCACCGAAAATATCTGGAGCAATTCTTCAAAGGCGTATCAGAAAGGTACGCTTTTACCAGAGGAGGAAAAGGATAATAATAAATAATAATGATGTGTCACACAATCTTGTCATTCTTGTCTCTCTCTCTCTCTGTACGTTCAACAGAAGGAAAAACAGAAAAAAAGCCACAGTAACAGGAAGACTACTACTACTACTAGTACTACTTCATCTATAAACATGTACCAAAATTGTTAGTTTTAACCGCAAAAAGTCAAAAAACTTCAAAATAGTGAGACATTGTGTAACTAATAAACTATGAAAACTGTTATGAAAAATAGATAAATCCAGCTACTCTTTGAATACTCATTCCGCCGTTGTGGTCCCATTTTAGATGTGGCTAGTCGAAGGGTCTATCAGCCTAGACATACGTAAAGAACACGAGCTCAATTGCAAAAATTTAACATTTGGAACAACAATGGATCATTTTACCCCTTAAAATTAATGTCCTGCAGTGCTCCCAAATGCAACTCAAGACAAACCTTAAAAATGCCTATTATGTTGTGCTTAGGCGAAGGGCATAATTATGACGGACGATGTGATAACATCTCTATACAATTGTCCTGTAACAACAGGTAGAGTGTAAATGATGCTAAGTGACGACATATACAATGCATTGTTAAAAATGGTCCAAGCATATACGTCATTGTCGCATCTTACCTACCAAGAACAAAGCAATTCCGCTACCAGTCACAGGAGAAAGGAAAACGCAACGTGACATACAATGGCATCTACTCATCCCTATATAACGATGAGCTTTCATTAAAAGGTATATGAATGAATAGTAGGAAACGCGCTCGTTCGTTCATTTGTTCCTCGTCGTCATCCTTCACCATCAATATCCCGATGAAAATGAAACGGCATAACTGGAGCAGATAAAAAATCTTACCTAGTTTGATGTAAGGATGGTGTAATCTTTACCTAGTTGACTAGGTAAAGATGATCCTAGTACATTTGAGTACTACTAATTTAATCATGTTCGTCAGTGTGTCTTCGTATGTCTTTAATTGCCACGTCAATATCGCTAAAAATTGACATGACACCACATTCCACAGACCTACAACTTCTTGACTCTCCAAGATTTTGAACGAAATCCGCCAACCTCCATGACATGGGGACAAGCATATCATAAACTCAGGTTGCCGCACATTCAAAAGCACGTATTGAACGAAAAATCTGGTATGTATCCTGTTCTTTAAGCTACGCCGTTGTTACCTGTCAGCGAGTTTGTTATATTATTATTTTAACATTTCACTTCTAACATCCCGCATCAGCAAAGACGAAGTGGGTTCAAGTGAACTAAATGTTGGTAACGGATAATGAAAACCAAAAGGCAACACCAACAAAAATTTACCTACCGCCACTAGGTGTGCAGCAACGTAACATGTACGTGTTGCTCGGTATTATAAAATTCACGTCTAGTTACACAGGAACAATGTTGCATGTTACAGGTATGCCCCATACAGTCTTGTTCCCTCTCCCTCTCTATAAGAATGTGTACTTGTTGTGTAGGGAAATGCTCAGCTGCTGCTGATTTAATAGCTCTTCCGTCATCCGTAGTAAGTACCTCCGACTATAATAATGCGTAATGCAATATTCTCATTGGTGTAAAGAGCAAGGATAATATACAAAGGTAATAATAATAATATTAGCTCATCACTCCACTTGCGTTGTTAATCCTTGCTCTTTACACCAATGAGAACATTGTAAATACTACGCATTATTATTATTGTATTGTTTGCTCAGCTCCATTTCAACAAAGAAGTTTCATTTATCGGATAGAAATGATGACGTTATTGTCGAGACCACCTTGGGTATTTGAGGTATACTCATTGTCACAATTTCAGTCCCGGTCATTACTTAAATACGTACATTATTATGTATTTGTTAAGCGACAGTAGACATTTTCTTATTATTGTAACCTGACACTTTATGGCTTGTCACGCTTTTCCAGCTTTCACCTTGTCAAAAGTCATGGAGACAATGAACATTTACTCCTCAGCTAACCGTGAGTGTATTGCTGTCAACATCAACATGATACGATGCTTTACTGCTAGTAGGTGCAAATTTCTTGAAGTGGTCTCTTATACTTAAGAAAATTGCAATTTTCCTTTTACAAAAGCCTGTCCTGACGTGAGCTCAGAGAGAAGTAAAAAGTTAAAATTCGGAAATGTTCTACACATGCATAGGTGTAATCATCAGCTCAGAAAAGCGTTTTAAACTTGCAAAGCACTTCACAGTATAAAATGAATGAATCTTAACATTTATATTAACTACTAACAGAAACAGCCTCGTGTAAGAAAGTTTTTATTATCTTCACCCTAAATGCAACCCATACATGCACGCCACCAGGAACGACACAACTCATCAACATACGCTACACATTGGAATCCCCTCTTTTGCATTGGTGTCGAAATCAGACCAGAGGTTTATGGGTTTTTGCTATGGTATTTACCATTATCGCACGTCACACAAGGGATTTTCTTGCCACCACGACTGCCGTCACAGCGTTTTTTTTCGTTGTGGCCTTTTCTGATAAACATAATAAGTTGGCTATTATTTATCATATTATGTCTTCTTGCTCATCTATCTCCAACTGCAAACCACGCATGAAGGGGAGAGATTGTGGAAAGTGCTGCTTGAGAGAAACTGGCAGAAATTATTTTGTAGTGCGGTGCCAACAAGAATAATTTTCCAAACAAAATAAGAGACAGTAGTGCAGCTACGTGTACTGTCAACATGGACACGACAGTACGACAATCGTTAAAAGAGCGATAAAGAAATATAGTATGCTATCAGCTATAGCGTCCAGCCCAGCAAAGGAATTTATTCAAGAAATGAAATTCAGAGCACGATTTATGGGATGAGAATGTAACTATCAATGCATTACTAATGCGTGCGTAGTCATAATCGTGATGGACTAATTGTAAGTATGTCGTTTTGTCCAGCCAGACACATCGTAATAATGTATTGTAGCATCATCACATCAGTCATTATTACGCTACGACGGTCCTACTCTTTCGCTCGTTTGCGGAAATGGAAACTGATACTAATTATAAGTATTTAATAATGCAACGACAATTTCTAGAAGAACTTCCAATGTAAATATGTTTATTCATTTGCTTGATGTTCATATTAAATATACATATGACAATCTACACAATCGGGAGAAAATTGTGAGAGCACGTGACAACGCAAACACATGATGGAGAAATGATACTAAACGTTTCGTTTTTATACTTTTAATGAAAAAAAGATAGCGATCTCTTTTTGTCATGCCATAAAAGGCAATGACGTACTTTTATCGATTTTTTTTATAAAAAAAATGGAGAAAAGCTGTGCTGTGAGTAAAAATACCTAATACACAGAGGTCCTATAAGATATGAATATGTTGTGAATGTAAAGCAGATCTGAAAATTGGTTACTGCCAAAAATATGCTGTCTTTTATCACTTAATATGAACAAAACGCAATTTTTCCAACAAACATCTGAAAGTTGACGTGAGAAAGAGCTAAAATGATGAATGCTATAACTGCTGGTGGTGGTAAGTAAAGAGTAATGGGGAAGGTCACATAGAACTTGTCATTGCCATGGTTACTTGTCTACCACACACACTAACTTACTCGCAGCAACAATGGGACCACCCACTTCCTCTATTTAAATATGAATGTATCTGGTCTCTACTGAGAAGTGATGCGTGAATACTTTGCAAAATATACACATAAATTGACAGGTACGTCTTTCCCGTCTTTTGCTAGGGTACTAAGGATATACATTATAGCTCTCAAGTAATTTGACACACATTTTTTTTTCGTTCCCGGGACACTACTGAGATACCATGTTAATATGTACTGATGCATCTTTAATCATCGTAGGACACAGGCTACTACAACTAACCATTTCATTTACTTATGCTTCATCGCCTTCCCCTCTTAGTAAAAATACTACTACTACCGTCCAAGCGGCCCATATCATGGAGTGCTTTCTATTAACGTTATTATTTCAAAGTCACATGTCCGCGTGCATGAGTGAGCTCTAACCGTCCTTTCCTTCATGCGTCAGCAAGTAAGTTGGTATAAACTTGGAGAAGGAAATATATGGAGTATGAGAAAACCCTCACAAGGAGCAATGCTGCTGTGAGTGTGAAGGTATAATAGCCATGTACCTATGTACTTCGTTCGTGCAATCCGCTTCCCGTGTTTCTCCACGTTTTTGTGTCCGCTTGTCAAAACAGTAACTAAAGTACAGGAGGTAATAAAACGGAAAAAGCAATGTGGAGCCAACTGTCTACCAAGGCGATTCAAGAATAAGCAATCTAGCAGAAGTAATCACATTAGGCATACAAAGAAAAAAGGACAGTAAATGACGGGGCCATTAGGTTCTTCAGCTATCTACGCTGCTGCTGCTCACGGTGTACTGCGTTAATTTTTTTTGTTGTGCAATAAAAGAGATGTGTATATAATCTGTATTTCTTATGAACGTCATTGTTTTCCCATTCCACTCAAACGACCCCGTACTTAGCCGCAAATGACAGGGAGATATGGTGGTGAGTGCGTAGACAAAGGCTTAACCAAAAGAAATAATAGTGATTAACGAGTAATTCCGTATTTACACATACAAATGAGTTTGCTCTTTAATCGCAAAAACTCTTCAAAAAGTGCTGACATTGTGAAATGACTGTGTAGACATGTAGATAAGTTTGGATATGACAGCGATGGAGTTACTATTTTCTCCCCTTGTAAATACTTAGTGTGCGCAACATGAATGAAAGTAGATTGGCGGGAAAAGTAAAAGAAAAGAAAAGTTGAGGCATTGGTGTAATTTAACAGTCTTTTGGTAAAATGTGTTCCACACGTCGTGCCTCCGTATTTCGAACAGAAACACTAACAATGGATGAATACTTGCTGGAACAATGAAGGAGGAATCAAAACTGTTAATTTTTTTAAAAGAAACAACAATTCCTACTTTATACACTGTTTGTCATGCTACTTGGAAGTTTGGGGTAATATGTATTCAGTAAGCATCAATTTTCACAACACCCCAGCACAACGGTTATATGGACCATGCAACAACATGTGACACATGTGTGACCATGAAATATTTTGACATATGTACTCTTTCAGGTGAACGATCCTTAGCTTAACATAAAACAATGGGTATGAGAAGCTTGTCATCAGAAAGCATATACAAACTTATTTCGGTAGTAGTAACTTTTGGCTACGAAATAAACCGATTTGCAGTTGTTTTTCATTCATGCTTAATACACACTAAGTTTTTTTCCGTGTTTACATTTCAGTTAGATAGAAGTATTATAGTTATTACTATAGTATAATGCGGTGTTATCCCGTTAAGTCAAGTAAATAATGTCACAAAATGTGTAGTAAAAAAGGAACTAGTTTGTTGGCATAAGTATATAACCATAGTGACACGTAGGTATATACAAAAGTTATTTATCAAGGACACTTGGGGCGGTGGAAAGCTGGTTTTCTCCTGTCTCCCTTGTCATTTTTTTTATCAAGAGAGTTTATAAATTTTTATGGAAATTTCGTCAGCTGTGCGAAAAGCAATTCCTTGCTGCTAACTACTACCCATTACTGATGACTGATATTTCCAGACCATTCATAGACATGCCATACACTCCAACCAGTATAAACAAGAATAGTGTAAGTACGAAGGCCTGTCGCGTGTTCCGTAATATTTGCACTTTTTTTACCCTCCGTGGTCCGCGAAAACAAAAAAATCTTGTTCCGCAAAATCAAAAAAAAATCTGTTCTGCTAAACCTAAGAAATCTCAAAACGTTAATATTCTATACAATTACATGAAAAAAATATGTTTTAAATAAACATTTTAACGTTCAAGCGTTGCTAAATGTAATTTGAACTTGGACCCCCTTCGTTGTCGGAGTAGATGACCCAATCCGATTGAATCTCTTATGCTTTTATAATCATTAAGAGTTAAGAGGTGTATAGTTTTAAAATACGAGCTTTAGTTATCATGTGAAAATTGGCAGGATGATATTCATAAATGACGTGACGGGCCACATGAACCAGGAAATATGGGGTGCAAATGAGGTAAAAAACCAAATTTGACGTTTACATATCTAATTACTAATCAGTCATATATTTTGAATCAATTCTTGATGACAGAATGCATAAATTTTTAATATTTTCGGTGGAGTAGCGTACACGGCCAAGTCTCATAGACGGCCGACAAATTACTGCTGGACAGCGCAGTGCCACCAAAATGGTATAATCGTCTGTTTAATTATGCAGAAATCTATTGTCCTAAAAAATACAAAGCATATTACGTACCCACATACTTTTTAAAAAATGCCATCGCCTGTCGCCATCAAGTAAGTACTTGCTGTCTGGCTAGAGAAAAAAGGACATCTTGATGAATAGATAAAAACAATACTGTATACGAGGGAAAGTTGCCCTAATATGAGCTCCAGTCCACACACACAAACAAACTACTGTTCTATGTATTTCGACTGTAATGGTTTTTTACACCGCCATCGGTCGCATTGCAACCATTGGAAAATGCATTAACTGGAAAACGAACGTCAAACATTCGTTTTGCGTCGTTGTGTATTTACCTTCTATATATCCAATTCAGCTTGACGACGTCGTCGTCGTTGTCCATGTCTCGAGGACAACAGGGGCTATCAACATTTAAAAATTTCTCGGTGTAAATACAAGAAAAAAATGATATGCCCTTGATATTATATTCATAACAGACTAAAATAACCCATTCATTGTAGATTTCTCGTTTTTTAAAGACGGGACTATATTATTTCCTATTTTTTTAAAAAAAAATTATTTATTTACATCGAAACTTCCACCTCCACCAAGTCAACAAACACTTTTGTTGTTTAAATAACTCTCGTTCACCGTGTGTGTACGTATTAGCTTTGCGTACTTGAGGATTTTATTCACTTTCCTTTGAGGATTTGTCACATAATTTATCAGTTTTGCAGCACGAAGTTGACTAACTGTCATTTACATATTATTTACTTATTCCTTCGTTCCTTTTAGCTTAAACATCCCCCTCCCCCCACTTAGACACACAAAGGATGTATTCAATGTGTGCGCAATAATGCCTGCTGTCTGTTTCATGGACAAAACAATACAACTAACGTAGCCAACTTAACATGAGGAAAATTCCCTGGAAATGGTTTGGCTTTATATAGTTAGCATTTTGGTAGCTTGCATGTATGAATCATCACCACGAAACAACATTTTATTGCTTTTTTTCTGGCTATGAAAATCGTTTTTGAACAAAATAATATCCATCGCGTAATTCCCCAATTGGTGTGTCATAGCAATCATATTTTTGTTGTGTATTAAATTTATATCACCTCACACGATTGGAAAAAGTAGCCCATCATCATAAGAGGTGTTTATTGTTTCAGAATGCTCAGAAAAAATGATTATCATGAATAAAGTGATACTGAAAAAAAATACCGAATAGCGAGTTCCAGATTCTCATTACTTACATCAGAATGCACTCTATTGTCAGTTTCGGCGTTTTCCCTCTATTTGGAATTACACACACACTCTCTCTCTCTCTTTAATAAAATGCCTGACTATGAGGAGAAGAAAAATGGGTGTAAACTCATTATACCAGCGGGGATGAGAGAAAATGAAAAAAAGGATAAAAGTTTGAGTGCAGCGCTTTCCTTCTTTGACAAGTCAGTCAGCTAAAAATGGGAAGTGGAAGGTGTGAACAAATAAAGAAAACCTTCAGTCCAGGATTTTCTCCTCTAATGGCAAATGGCAACCACATAGACTAGGTTATAAAGGAAGGCAATATGAGTTGAACTGAACAGTTGGAGGATTGTACTTTTGCAAGTTCTAACCTAGATTATAAATTTGTCGGTAGTCAAAGTCAGTAGCAAGAAGTCCCTAAATTGTGAATCTACAACATATTACCAGGGAAATAGGTACACAGAATGTTCAAGGACGTGTTCGTTTTGACGTTATTCATTTTTTCTCTTTTTGCCGATTCTTTTAAAGACCCTAAGAAGGGCATTTCTAACCAGGAAAAGAGCTGAGTTGTCGTAGCAAAGTGTTGGCAATTAAATAAGCATTATTAACGTCGCTTCCATCAGCTTACTTATCCAGACCCTCTGGCCTGAGAC
>JAHZNB010001276.1:0-16906 GCA_027744295.1 Callyntrura guangdongensis
TTTCTTTGTTTGTCCGGAAAACCAAATCTATGTCGATTCATAAAATTTATAAGAACAATATATTTCATTTATTTAATTTAACAAAAATGTTAAATATTATGTTTTTATGTTAAAATACCTTGCTTGCATTGGAGTAGCTGGTTCGATTTTCGGTTTCACCTTCACAGTTTGTCCAGACGGTTTAGCAGGAGTGGAACCGAATCCAAACATTCCACTGTTGAAAGAGAAAATTCAAACGAAAATATGTAACAGTGAAATATACATGCAGTATTTATTGAACTGGTATTGCATTAATAGATAATGGCTAAACCACAGTACCCTGCCATATTAAATAAACTATTTTTCAATCTTGACGCCACAGCGAATGCAAATTCTGATATTAACGGTTCCGACTGTCCTTCTTGCGCATACATAAACGCAGCATATGGTCTCTCGCCACACGTAACAAATACGTTCGATGTTATGGGTAACTTACTACACTTTGCACTTGGGCCACCAATAATTGACGCGGTTAGTAAATGATCAAAAGTAGACGGCGTTTCTACACCAATGCTGTCACAATCTCTTACTCTAGAAGCGTCATATTCCCATTTTTTATAGGATAATGGTGGAGGATCAATCATTTGTTCAGCTGCGTTGGCTTGCACTGGAAGATTCGAGGAATAAACGAGATCACGCAAATATAATAATCAATAGCATTTACAAGCTAAACAGTGCGGTTAACAAAATAAAACATACGTCTGGCAATATGACTACGGCATCCCCTCAATGTTTGAAACAGTCCGAATCCATCCATTGTTACGATCACGGTTTGATACAAAATGAAAATTTCCTCTAACTGATCATGTTTCATTGCCGTCATTGCAGGTTGATATGACACTACATTTGATCGCCTTGACGGGTTGATTATGAAACATTTGACTAATTAGAAGGCTTCCGTTTTCAGTGTACATTTTTACTTGTCCATCATTAAAACCAAGTATCACACAAGTCCAGTCTGGAGCACCAGGTGATGTTTTCTTTTTGGAGATTAGTGGTATGCATGTTGCACTTGTTACTTCCTCACTAAAATGTATAAAATTAACTAAATAATAGATTTTCAATCCTTTCAATTATTGTGAACTATCTTTTACAATTTTATGTAAACTTACTCATCTTGTGACACAATTCCTTCAAATGCTTTGGTATACTTCATTTCGCTATGTTTCGCGTCCCATTCACCTTGTAAATTTTTTAATCATTAGTAGATAAATAAGTTGCTGATATTAACTACTACTGCAAGCTTTTTGTCAATTTTTATCAGAAATATTTCTTGTTAGCCTTACTGGAGAAAAATACTGCTCGTTTTCCTTTAGCTAACACAAGCAATTCGGCCATTGGGGAATTCGCCATTACACAATTACGAATCCATGTGTCAGTTGTACCATTATTACTGTTCTCAGGTACTTCTACTTCTGCTTTAGCTACATCTTCGTCTTTCCAACTCCAATCAGCTCCCCAGTCACCTAAATTAAATAATTAATTAGTAAAAATTATTAGCACTATTAACCAAACGGCATTGATTGATTAATGCTCGGAATTCACAAATAATATAGGTATTAGGTATAGAAAGAAAACGAAATTAGAAGAAAATTTCATTGGGGCAACATGTAGCCGAGCGATTAGTAAAAACTTTCCTTATTGTAAGCACGAATCTACAATTTTAAATCAACTATCTTTGACCATACCTTCGTCTGCATCGTGGTCAGATCCTCCATCTGATCTTTCCTGAAATAAAAGTGTCTTAATCCTTTGGAAATTTTCAATCCGACCATGAATTTCCAGCTGCGCACCACTCATTTTCAGCTAGAAGCCAGGAACTATCGGTGACAGCCAACAGTTGAAAGCGGACAAGCCACGCTCTTTTGAAATCTAAAGATACTAGACTACAATATTCTGTAGCACGACATAATGATGACTTAGGAACTTGGACTGGTTTTGAACTCTATATAATAATAAATATACTATTCTGTTAGGGATGGAGGGTAATATCAATGTAATATTTTGTTTTTTCCCTCAAAAACTTTACTTCATTTAAATTATTCCACATCTGTATATTTAAGCCAATTCTTACAATTACTGATATGAACTCAAAGCTATAAAAGTAAAACACAAGACGAATCGACGGGACAACTACCACTACCATAAAACATCAATCTTGTGGTGTGGTGACATATGTATAATGTATACGAATACGACTACGAAATGAGTTCTCAACTAGTTTTAGTGTTGTCAGTTAAGTTTGTTTACACTATGTACCTACTTACAATTCAACTTTTGGAACTTGGCTTAGTCGATCATTTACTACGCAGTTCACAGAACAGCCTCTCTAATAATCTAAATGATATCGATGTCACTAGTCGAAACCACTAATGCACTCCACTCACATTATAGATATTAGTGCACAGCACATCCCATTACTAGTACCTACTTACTAGCAAACTATCTACAATTACAATAATTACAACGTCAATGACGTCATTTGTGTGTAAACAGCGCAGCGTTAGTATTTGTTTTTAGGCTATTGCTAACACTTATCTTTGCAGAAAAGGATGGATAACCCACGTCTTCAAAGCACCTGCTTTGAGACAAGGAGGTACTAACAGTGGCGTTCACAATATCACAACAGATTGGCTTTTGTCTATAAACAGGAACAGAACATCTGTGTATTTACAACTGTGACTCTGTGAGTGAACAGATAGCTCCGTCTGTCTGTTTGTTGTAGTTGTTGTTGTGAGTCGCACTTTGTGCTTTGTATATTACTGCCTATTACTGCATCTCATCCATTATTCTGCAAACGCACATGTAGTTTCTCACTTAATACGTATTACTACTTGCCAAAATCGCGCCAGTGTAAATACATAAAAACAAAATAAACTGGCTTAATCGCTGTATAGAGACGCAGATGAAAGTTTTGTATTAATGCATGCTGATTGAGGTAATAAGGACATGATAGTTATGGCTTGTCAGTTGATCTGGAATCACCATATAAAATTTGAGCCATTTTGATTAAAGTTTAATTTTTGTCCCCCTAATGACCCCCGGGCGTAAATTAAATTTGCGGAAATTATATCCAAATCCAAGAGATGTCACTACCCTAAAGGTACCTAGGTGCCAAATTGAGCCAAATCGGCTGAAGCGCCTGGCCTGTAGAGTGATGACGGACAGACAGACAAATACGCTGATCTCAATACTAGATGAAATAGATTTCATCGGCGTAATAAATAATATCAATACCGTCTCATCTCGACTCTAGCTCGACTGACAAACGAAGACGTCAAGAGTTGGACTAAGTAATTAAATCCAGAATTAGTGAGAGTTATAATAATAATTCATTGGGTTTTACAGTAAAACTTTTACTTTTACACTGCCTGTAAACACAACAGAACAGCGTTGCGTCAGGATTGATAATTCAATCGTTATCTCATACTGTGAATCGTTCAAATAGTTCTTACAGCTCATTTTTTCTTCAAACACGATGAAGGCAAAGGTACAGGATTCGATAATTGATCACTACACCGATATATTATGTCATTGCTATGAGCAAAATGGAAAACGCCTGGTTGTTGGAACCACAAGTGGAAAAATTCTGATTTTGGGGTATTATTACAATTCTGATTTTACCAATCTTACCTTGTTTAGTATTTAATTTACAATAGCATATAAGTTACAATAACAGCAGTTGGTATCGTTGATCAGATTGGGAATAATAAGCAATAATAATTTGTATTCATTTGACAGGGAAAATGAAGATAATGACGAGATGTCGTTATTATTAGAGACAAAGCTTCCAGGAAATGCGGCTGTCCTTGGCTTACACTGGAGCAATATTGGAATCTTAATTGGGGCTAAATCCTTATTGTACTTACTCAAAACGGAAGATATTCATGAGCAGGTGGACTTCCATCATCCGTTGCCATTTGATAAATTTGATTGCCTGGCAAATGTGTATGATGTTTGTACTCAAACGTCAGTTGATGACAAAGTTTTTGGAGCCTGCGATGACTCGAAAATACGGGTATGGGATGTACAAACGTTACAGCAAATTTGTGAACTAACGGATCATCGTAGTAGCCTGGAAGTTTGCAACGCTAAGTAAGGAATAGACTAAAGTCATTCGTAGTGTAGGAAGCCATATTTAATTTTTACTCATATCGATAAGTACTGTACGAAATCGAACGCNTTCAATGTTTTTCTATCCCCCTTCAATTTTAGTAACGAATATCTCGTGAGTGGTTCCCAAGATGGAAAAATTCATGTGTACGAAGCTTCTTTGAGGACGAAAAAACCAATTATTAGCTTTGACATTGGAAAACAAGTAGTAAGTAATTTTATATAATAATCCATAAAAATAAAATAAAAAGTTTGAATTTGAACGATGAAAGTAATAGCATGAATTGGCTTCTTGTTTTGTTATAAGATTTCAGGACTAGATATCAGCCAAAATTCTACATGGGTTGCAGCTGGATGCAAAGGATCACCTATAATCTATAATCTTCGAAATGTTGCATCGCTTCCCGAAATAGACGTAGAAAAACCAGAAAGTAACTTTGCTTTAATTTTTGCTAACTCAATATCAGTTACTCTTTCAGAGTTTAAAAATTCTGAAAAAATATTGACTAATAGTTAATGTATTTCTAATTCATTATCAGAAATTTATACCGTACAATTTGATGGCCAGAACAATCTGTGGTGGGCCGGAGGTGGGAACGTTGTGTATCGCTCTGCAAATTTGACAGAAATTTCAGCCAAACTAAAGTCGTCTTTTGGAAATAAATCAATTTATCATGTTTATTCATTGGCACCTAATTCCAGCGGCATAAGTGCAGCTGGATCATCTACCAGTGTTTTATTTTCAAGAAACGGAGACTTTTGGGAGGAAATGGTTCACTTATGAACACATATAATATGTTAATGTTAATATTATTATTTTTATTTATTCCAAAACTTTGTTTCACGCATTGTTAGTTACACAATATTTGTACCAGAATCAATTTTTAGCAGCATAGCAGTAGAACTATATTTATAATAAAATAACTTTTGGACTGACCTAGGTCATAGATGACTTTTCAATATTAACAGCAATTTTACAGCACCTGTCTGTAGTATTTACAGACTCTGTACCGTCGTGTCGGCACTCGGCACTCGGCACTCGGTATACGCGTAACAAACAGGCAAATTACATATTATGAATAGCAATTCAAGTGAATACATTACTACTACATTCGCATTCATCAGCACTCAGCAGCATTACCTGCCATTGCAACATTTCATGTATACTTATTTTTCTCATAATGCCCCGTTGCGGCTGTTGAACGGACATTAGAGTAGAGATATTTGATCTATAGTCATGTGCGGCAGATTTGTTTCTCGGCAAGCATTCATTTGGCTATTGAAGTTTGCACGACAGTAAGAATATTGTTATTCTGTCAGAAATCTGTTTATTAAATTGTTTTTAATTAAACACTAAAACAATTGTTAGCGGTAATATTGTTTTACTACTGTGAACTCCAGAAGAGTAAGTTTTTCAATTCCGATATTAATGTTGAAACTAGAGTCGTAGAGGTACTAAATACGTTAAATGTAGTGTAAACAACTGTCCCCCTTTTCCAGATTTCCAATATGGTAGGTGGATCAAGACGAGAAGAAGTGGAGACCCTTAGGTCGGAGATTTCGATGTTTTTAAATTCGGTTGAAAGGTATTATTAAGCTACATTTACACTTTACATTTGAACAACAAATTTTTTAAATGGTAGTCCTTCGTTATAGAACACCAATGGTTGTCATCAATCAGTGCAAGTGGATTATATAATTCACCTCTTGAAAAGATAAATCAGATCACCTTTTAACTTTCATATTCTCATCACATGAATGTTAACAAGTGATATTATTACATGTATTTCAGATATAATTCGAACAATTTGCCCAAATTTGAACGATATGTGCAACTACAAGTTTCCGAAAATTTGTACGATTTGGAGGCGAATTTGGCTATATTGAAGCTGTATCAATTTTTCCCAAACTTGTATAAACCAGATATTCTGTATTGGATTTTGCTGAAAGCCATATCTAATCTTCCCCATACTGATTTTGTGTTATGCCGGTGTTTGCTGGGCCCTGCACAGGTAAGATATAAAAATATACACAGTCTAATTCAAGTGCACATGTAATTTTATATTAGAATTAAGAAAAATGCGTTTCCACACGTGTGTTGTGGGGTTCTTGAATGAATCAGACAAATAAAGTTCAAAGTCACGGTGTTAAACTTTGAACTAGGGTTTATTAGCAACGTCGAAATATCGGAAATTGAATTACTAATTAAGGCTCAATGTTATTTGTCGTATAGTTGGAAGATATGAATGTCATGAGGATCAATTATTTGGCTAATCTGTTGGAGCACTGCCAATTTAAGAAATTCTGGTCTGAAAAGGCACAGGATGCAAATCTGATTTCTCAAATTTCTGGATTCGATGACGCCATCCGCAAATTTGTTTGCCACGTCGTCAACATCACTTACCAGTCAGTTGGTAAAGAGGTTCTTAAAGAAATTTTGGGAAATATCACAGGTATTTTTGTCATCTTATCTTATGTTAAACATGTACTGCAATTTCACTTTCACTGGTAATGAGTAACGCATTCGTTTAATTGATCCAACGTGTTGTTTTCCGTAGACGCTGAACTTAAAAGCTGGATTGCGAAGAATAGTTGGAAGGAAGAACCAAATAACATGGTTTATATCTCGAATCAGGAAGAGCACGTGAAGACGAAAAACATCACAGAAAAAATTACATTTGAAACCGTATCCGTTGTAATGTAAAATATGGTTTGTGTGCAAACAAAAGTTCATTATATGAAGGTTTTTATATTATCCATGTATTAACACCATGAACGTAATGCTTTATGAACGAGCATAAATGGTGATTGGTGAAGCATTTTTGCAAATGTAAATTTCATTTTTGTAGCTTAAATAAAATGGTTTTATTGATAATTTATATTACAGAGCAGTTTCCTAGAATGTATTCATATGCTTAAGTATAAATTGATACATTATTGAAACGATATAACTTTAGATTTGCTGCATTTAAATTAGTTTAAATACCTTCTTGTATTTCCCCAAATATATAGATCATTTGACGCTATTTATTTTATTTCCATCAGATCAGGGAAAAATTATTCCGAACGGGTGGGAAGTTCAAGTTCAAAAGTTGTATTGTCATAATATTTCTCTAAATAGCTTTTAGGGATTAACCGTGAAACTACTGGAAATTTTTGGTAAACTACCTTTTGAAAATGTACAACATTCCTTCATAAAAATAATTCCCACCGTTTCGAGTCCTGCGTAACTTGTCATTTATCGTACAAACGTAACAGAAAGAGAAGCAATGTTAAACATACCTAGTTATATATTTGATATTGTGTTATTGGAAATAATGCACTAGCTAAACTTGCTAGCTGTTTCACGAAAATTACTCAGGTCTAGAAACGGACGCTGAAATTCCGGAAGGTTTGTACAACAGTAAATTCCCAGTTTCGCAGCTCGACCCTTTCAATTCTACATCCTGGAGATCCTTCGTAACCCAACCATTGAATCCTGTAAAGTTCATGAAACAAGAATTATAACTTTTAACTTAAATTTAAGTCTATCTTAGTTTCGGGAAATGCTGTTATTGAGTAATGACAGCGTTAGGACGAGGTAAATGATTGCGAGTGAACTCTTACATGTTGGCAAGTCTGTCCTTTGGTCCTTCCAGTCTCCCTGCAATCGTCCCTTGCCTTGTATTTTTGACCCATCCACCAAGACCTAGAGATTCAGCCTGTTCCTTGGCATACTTTGGAAATCCCACCCCTTCAAAATGAAGATAAATTTAATTAAAATTTTTTAACCCGTACAAAGCCATACTAACTGCTTCAGTTTGATAGTGAAAATACTGTTAAAAGTAT
The DNA here is from genome assembly GCA_027744295.1 of Callyntrura guangdongensis. Classification (NCBI taxonomy): domain Eukaryota; kingdom Metazoa; phylum Arthropoda; class Collembola; order Entomobryomorpha; family Paronellidae; genus Callyntrura; species Callyntrura guangdongensis. Next base: position 7,981 of record JAHZNB010001276.1, read on the forward strand.
GGCGTAATTTGCGTACCTTGAACTTGACCATAAACTTCATATTCAACCGAAATTATTGGGTTTCCAGCAGGACCAGCAGGGATTTGAGCAGTAGCAATGGGAGACATTAAAAGAGCAGCCATTGTGACGTGAAGTAAGGGCTCTTTACCGTGTTAAAACAAAAGTTTTTAAGTATTTAATTAGTGCTATCCTTTCTTATTCAGTTTGTTTCTTCCTTGACCCAATTTCTCACAATGCCCCAACTAACCACGATCGTAAAACTGGGGAATATCGTTGTCGATAATTCCGATATGATGTGAACTGGCTTGAAGTCGAGCTACTACTGTTGAGCTGGTTAAAAGCACAAAATCTATAACATCGCTTTTAAATGTTCTGGAATTACATGGTTTGATCGAGAACGCATAAGCAAACCAACACAGCTATTCTTGGCACTTAGCCCAGCTTTCCCAAAGGTTTTGCTATCCCTACATTTCACTATTTGAAATTGAGTTATGCTGAATAATAATAAAGTATATTAATGAATGCATGCATGCATGTAGGTATTTAAGTATATAAATACCTATGAAGTAGTAAAAGAGGAGGGTTCAAACAAAAGTTCGTTTTCGTGGGATATACAATAATACAACATATAAGTGTCTTGTGACATTAGTTAAGAAACGCACTTATATGATGCGGTTTCATCTTCACTTCATGCATACCAGCTCGTACAAAAATCCATGGACGTGTGTGCAAAACGAAAATGAATTACGTTGTTTGTAAATTCTAATGTTCCGTGCTGAAAAATGGGATAGACTTGGGAGCTGTTAAAGTGCATCAGTAATGATTATGATCATGATAGGATAACCCAGTCTACTTTTTATAAGCTGATATAATAACAGCTGTATAGTTAAACAGTCAGAACAAGCCATTAAATTTCGCATTATCGAGTCTCGTGCTGTCGTGATGCGCGGAGGGCTTTGTTTTTTTAGTCTCCACTCTACGTCAAGCGCCGGTATTCGTCAGAGAAATATAAAAATGTCTCTTTAGATCATGCCACTCTACTTTACTCTACACATTACATACAACATAGGTCTCTAGACTGCACTGTAACATGAGTGTAAAAATTTCTTTGCAAAAGTTACGTAAACTTACAAGTACACAAGTTCCTAATTCGTATTTTCTTCAGCATTAGTCAGTTTGGCTGATTACGTCCGGGCTCGTATGAAATGAAAAAGTATGCACACACACGAGGGAAATTCATCAGTTTCAGTTTAAATTATAAAGCAGTAATATTGGTGCCCAAATGATTTCAGGGAAAGGGAGGAAGCTTGAAAACTTGTTCCCTCGTTCTTCTTATCAAGGTCACGATTTTCATCATCGTTCCTGGTGTAATATTATATACGCAAGACATCTCGTACATTTGAAAGAAGTATTGTCACGTCTGGTCGGTGATAGTGACAAAGTATTAATTAAAATATCGTAACACCGAAACAGATCAGACAAGTTTGCAATATAATTTAAAATATTTTCATAATAATACTTATTTCAGCCATCATCTGTCTGGGAATTGAAACATTTCAAGTAAACTAATAATAAACGACTAGTTACTAGTAGTATTTTACATAGAGATATGCACGTTCATGTCCCGGCTACATTTACTACAATTGCGTACAGTACGAATGAGTACTTGGAATGCATCATTATATCATTAATTTAAAAGAGACATAAAAGAGTTTTACAATTCAATAATTGGAACTATGTAACGCAAGACATCTCGTACATTTGAAAGAAGTATTGTCACGTCTGGTCGGTGATAGTGACAAAGTATTAATTAAAATATCGTAACACCGAAACAGATCAGACAAGTTTGCAATATAATTTGTAATATTTTTATAATAATACTTATTTCAGCCACCATCTGTCTGGGTGGGAATTGAAACATTTCAAGTAAATTAATAATAAACGACTAGTTACTAGTAGTATTTTACATTGAGATATGCACGTTCATGTCCCGGCTACATTTACTACAATTGCGTACAGTACGAATGAGTACTTGGAATGCATCATTATATCATTAATTTAAAAGAGACATAATAGAGTTTAACAATTCAATAATTGGAACTATGTATTTGTCAATGAAAGAACACTCACATTAAATTCTCTTACTTTTTCAGGGAAATCAAATTGTTGTGTGAATAGTCTTAAGACAAGAAAGCAGACCAGCGTGGGTGAAAGGGGAAATTTAAGTGATTTGAAACATCGTTAAGTAAAAAATCAAGTCAAGACCAAATGCACTGATATTGATGTTTTTTAGAAAGATTTTATAATTATGTCTGTTGATTTTTGTTCATTAAGCCATGTGTATTTAAATTTCATTGTTTACTAAAAGTAATTTGTTGCGATTGATTGCTTATATACTTCTTATCCAGGTCGGTTCTATACAAAGGTACCCAAACACTTAAAACACACAACACAGTTCGGCAGCCTATGTTGTCAGCAATATTTAAAGCTTCATCCAACTATTAAAGATTTGTAGAAGATTTATTAAAATATTATATTGTAGGTTTGTGGGGATTAAAGCACAAAATAAAGTTTACTTGTCGGATTTTACGAAATATTGAAAATTGCTTTTATTTTACTTGCATTGTCCGTTCCTGTATTCTGTACATAAAGAAATTGAATTTATTTGACGGAACCTTAAAATTGATTAAAACGTTTTATAATGCAGTTGAAATTCCACGATAAAACTTAGAAAAGAACACATACGAAATAATCAAAGCAATTAACACTGACAAAAATATGGAAATATAAAGCCATAACTCCAATCCTTGTCTCGGGATCGGGATACCAGTAACCCGTATCAGGAAAAAAGTATCGAGTTGTTTGCAGTAGGTAAACCGATTGTAATAGGTGTTTATTGCTACAGCTCGAAAAATAAATAACTGATTCCTCTTTCGCAGGAACTTGATGGAGTTTTTGTTGGTCTTGTTGAAAAGGTAAAAGGGACTAACATAAAGATTTTGGCTTTGCTCCTGTTCCCCTTGACTCTCCTCTTTACTGAAGCAATCTTTGTAGTATAGGTAGAGGTTCTCATGCTCGAATGTTTCATTGAGAATATACTTCGTACCTTCGAGAACTTTGTCGTACCAAAAGTGTTCTGTGTTGCGGCATCCTGCATACAACTTGTTTAATGTCCAATTGAATTCCTTGGATCCCAACATGTCGTACAAAACTATATTTCCAGTTACTGCTCTACTACTGACCGTCAGAAACTGTTCGAAGTGCGGCAGAAATAAATCTCTGTATGAAATAGTGAAAATGTCGTTCTTAAACAGATGAAAGTATGGAATTTGACAGTATTCAGTGACACTATCACACTTGAACACATTTTTTCTAAGCTGTCGGTAATAAATATGCCGCCTGGGAATAGTTAAATTGCCCGTATCGTAGTGACGGAACCATTTCAATCCTGTGTCGTCTTCATATTCAGTCCAGTTTATACGCTTCAGGGGAGTAGCTTCCGATATTAAACGCATGGTGCTAAAAGCATTACAGCCTACATTGAACTGGACCGTTTTGAAAAAATCCGAGTTTTTACACCTAGTATTAACAATGCTGGGGCGAAGCGTTATGCTGAACACCGAGAACGGCTCACGAGAGCGAATGTCCTCATATGAAAAGTCGTTCTTGCGAATATGATGCTTCTCAGCCGGATTGAAATCCAAAAGCTGCTGTAAGATCTGTCAAAAGTAATGATTGATATTAGTCCTGACTTGGCTTGTCAGTTAATAAAAAAATGTAGTTACTTAATATCGTATGCAGCTTTTACATACATAGTCTGTCATTTCAAACTTGATATCGATAGTTTTTCGAACAGTGGTTAAGTGTCGATCCTCCTCAACACTGGAAGAGACGTCCACGATAATCCCCAAGTTTCGCTCAAACTCCACGATAATGTCGGCCTCTGTCGGAATTCCCGTTCCAAAATAACTAACTTCCCCGGTGATTCTCGTTTGATAGCCAACTTCAGCAAAATCCAACTGCCTGTGGTAAATCTCAAAACTGGCAAAGGGACAAATATTTGGTTCTTGCCTCCTCTCTTTATCATCCCATGGTAAGGACTCAGGATGAATGGTCTTAACATCTTGCAAACTTCCCTGCAAATAACTTTGAAACGAGGTTCCAAGTATGTTGATTGATCGAATTTCTTCTCTTGGAGCATGTTTCGGCACACATTCAGTTACCGTTTCCTCTTCCGTATCACACATTGCTTTACTGTCGTTGACTCTTGGTCTCAGATCAACGCCCTCCTCCTTGTGTCTACTATCAACTGCTGAACAGGCTTGGTTCAGTCTCAGGCACGCGTGTATCCTATCTTCGAGCGAACCATTTCGGTCAACTGGTCCGTTACAAACGTTAATATAGGCAGGGTCTCTACATGGAATATCATATCCGGCTTTATCTTTTGTACATACTTGAATTGGTAGCTTCGTAGATAAACTAGCGGTTGGTTGATCGATGCAAGGTGTTTTACTGTCTTTGGTGTCATTATAAGATTCTTTACAACTTTCAAAAGAGGATCGTGATTTGACATCATAAACACCGTAAATGATTTCTCCGTCGGGAGTGGCCCGTTGAAATATATTATCGTTTCTAAAGAACGGTTTAACTTCCCGAAGGCCCTCCAAAACTATCGCCGATCCAATGGCAACTGTTTGCTGATCAGCATCATCAGTTACCAAACACAATTCATCATCCATTATTATGTGCCGCTGCAGTTTACGCCACAAAACAGATATTACTCCTTGTTCCGTAACAACGGCGTCATAAAGCGTATCCAGCTTCTCGAATTTCGTGGTGGAGTTGTCGAAAGTGAGTGGCTGCGGTTCTTGAAAAGGTTCAGCGCTTCTAGACCGATTGTCGACCACGTCCCAAGTGTAATAGTGAAGAGGTCTTGCATATCGGTTTTCAATAGAAGCATATATCAGAATATTCCCAAAATTAATCACGTGTGAGGGGATCGATGTTCCAAGTGGAAATATTTCCGGAGTAAAATCCACCGACGTTTTGCCCGATAAACTTCGTGTGTTCTCCTCATTTTCTATCCCATCCCGACTTTTTTTTACTGATACTCGATATGGGCGGGATCGAATAAAAATTGTTCCAGGGAAAGGCGCGAGTGTATCCAACTTTTCATCCGTTAAATTTCTTTGCCGTTTGTCAATGTGACCATGCAGACGAACCCGATAAGGAAAATTCACAATTGTTAACGTAGACACGACCATTTGGAAAGGAGTCTCTGTTGGAGACGTGCTAAAACTTTTCGGAATTTCCTCCGCATTAAAAACAAGAGCAAAAACAAACTCTTTCTCTTTCACGGTAAACTCAACAGACGCCAATGGTTGATATTCACTTTCAGAACCAGTTGGTGTTAAGCCATTGGTCTTCAGAATTCTAAGTAGCCCATCACTTCCTCCATCACCAGCTTCCTCCACCACGTAAATTACCGCTTGGTTGAGTTCACTATGATCTGTCTCTACACTATGACTGGCCGGATCAACTACCTCAGGTGGAAAATGTAGGTCTTCATTATCACCAATCCAGCGACCGCTGGAATCTAAGAGAAAGGTTTTTTCGTGTAATAAATTTCTTTTCGGAGGTGGTGGTGGCGGAGGAATATATGGTGGAGGTGGTTCAGCAAGACCCGTTCTTTGATTAGTTCGTCGAACTGCAGCGTATTCTTGATAATGAATTTCGGTTTCGTTAATTAGTTCTTGTTGATGGGTTTTTTTCACGAATCCATGGCCTTCTGCTAGACAAGATGGGGCTGAGGGAGTGGACCATACTCGAACGTTTCCTTCCGTGGGGTAAACTTGAAGGATTATGATAGTTCCTCTAGTCCCATAAATTGGTAAAATCATTGCGCTAAGTTTCGGTGTTGCAGTACGAGCGCACCATCTTCGTTTTACGAACGCATCAGGTCTATATTTCATTGTCTCTTTGATGTCAGCCAATCCTTTTTGTGTTGCAGAGGAAGAATGCAGAATAACATAACCCTCTGACATGAGAAATCCGACATGCGTTGGAGTAAAATTTATATCATATATCCTGAGAAAATCCTAAAAGTGTAGGGTGCAAAGTGCAAACACAAATTAGTGACCACTTAATTTATCGGTATTTAGTAAATATGAGCCTTTTCAAATTATAGTCATTTTGTTCACGTTTGTGTCAGGTGCAGTGATGTTTTGCTGAATCCTCCGTGAATCGGGAAAATACGGTAGGGCCACTTTCTTCACTTGCGCATTTCCTTTTTGAAGTAAACCCTCTGCTATATACAGCGACCCTGAAAATTTGAAGGCAAGTAGGAATTCGGAAATGGGATACGAGATATTCAGATATCAACACAAAATTCTTAGCAACGTCAATGGAACTTTTCATTTTCAGACATTTTTGGAATATCACATAAAACGAACCTCCGACGGAAAAAGCGAATTCCTGAGCGACACACGCATTAATCACGACTACCATGTCGGTTCGTGTAGTAGCCGGTTGGTATCTTTTGGGTCCTTTATACCCAATATGATGCACCCCATGACCATACACGTGGTCAAGTTGAAACTTCAAATCTAACTTGGCCTCCGGGTCAACATTAGAGATGGGCAAATTGATGCTATGTTCATCAAGTTGGCCAATTGGCACAAACTCAAATTTGCGAAGATTTATGTACACTCGAGTATCTCCTACGAAGCAGTTAAACGATCCGGTATTTTGCCTTGACGCTATGGTAAATGTGACATCAGAGAGAGTGCTAATCAGCCGATCAGTGTGAACTTTGAGAATTACTTTCCAGTGGGGAGTTCCAACTAGAGTACTACTTTGATCCGTTGATCGGATGTACTTAATTTCATCTATAATTTCAATTACACTATGCGCTCTTCGAATACACGGGAACAATCCAGTAGTAAAGAACCTATTGGTGATAACTTTTGAGTACTCGGATACTTTGATTTTATTTGGTTCATCATTGGACGTTTCCCAATAGCCAACTGCACTTGGTTCTGCTATCCACACGTTTAGTTCGTATAGGATATATGCTGTTGCATCATCGGAATACTTAGATTGTGTACCAGACGACAGCGATGAAGTAACAATCGGGTTTACTTCATTTTCGACGTATCCCACTTTAGCGACTTCCGTAATATGATACATCCAGTAATAGCAATACTGTGAGTTTCGAATTACAACTGGATCTGAAGAAACGACAAAAGGGATAGCAGCTATTGGTCCACCAGTCTCTGGTCGTGGGCCTTCCCAGAAAATTATGGATTCCATTCTCTCGTACGGATTACTACCGCGGCGAGCATGAAGATCTTGAACGATATGTTTGAACACGCTCCCGCCAGTGTTGTCATCACCAGTGAGTAAGTTGAATTGATCCTTTTGCTTCCTCGTTATCCATGCTTCGACCACTAGATTATTTTCAATTGCAATTTTTGTACCATCTACTTTTGCCTGAAGTACGTACTCGATTGCGTACGCTCGATACAGTCCCGGTTCTGGACACGAAAACAAAGCCAATTGTCCAAATTCACTGCAACACATGTATCCGGAATTAGTATTTGATGTCGAATGGGTATTACAACAAGATTTTGAAATCGTAACAATAGATAATGGCTTACTAAATTGCGTCTAATTCACAAAAATGTCTAGTATACTTGTCAAACATTGCCCATCCTCGAAAAGGTTGCAGTTTTTCTTTTTGTAACGTGTTACTAATATCTGTACAAATTAAACACAACAAGCGTCAAGTACTAGTTAAGATTGGGCGCTTCCATTTATAGTTTAATTTACTACATGAACATGAGTTATTCCTCCCTGAGTTAGTTTCTCTAGTTTAGTTTAAATCACATATTTTACAACTTACAAACCACTGTTTTCGGTTTCGGACCAACGTAAGCAGCAATCTCGTCGTGATTGAAGTACATAAAACGGTCATTTTGCGGACCATGTAGATAAGTGCGAAGAAAGTTTTCTAAGCTGGAGAAAATCAGTAAACAGGTATGATTATTATTGACTGAATTGAATTGACTCGATGGATCGTGCACAAATTTAGAGAAAAAACTCATTCGGTTTCGATACTCAGAGTCGGGAATCATCTTACCTAACTATATCGTACGGCGATGTGGAAACATTAAAGTCCCTGTAGACGTAAGCCCTAGCTTCTGAATTTTCGTGAAACCGTCGCTGTACGTGCCCTTTAGAATTACTAACTGTGATTGTTACTATCAGAAATAATGTACTTATTCTTAAAAAGGGAAAGGTTGTAACTGCCATTATTTTTAGCGTAATAATACAACGATGTACGGTGGTAATCAGTTCAGGGATTTATATGATTACCGAAGGTCGGTTGTGCTCAATCGGAAAGTATCTTGATTGAAATACGGTCACGGCAATTGTGACTCGGCCACTAAAAATGTTGATAGAAGTTACGACAAACTTTCAACTCTCATACAAAATCTCGCACTCCACCTCATTACACATACATACGCAAAGAGCCAAGGTGATTGACTGATTATGAACAAAACTGAATAAGAGGTGGCCCAATCAGAAACAAGAAAAGTATATATTGAGGTATACTATACCACTTTTGAAAGTATCGAAAGTATTGATACTGGACAAAAATATAGTTTGATTATTTTTTGTAAAGAAACAACAGCAAGATATCCATAACAACGAACCAAATGTACTGAAAAATAAACAACTACATGATTTCGGTCCCGTAGTCTTGACTGAAAATTCTACGTGTAAATTTTCGTCTCACCACTTACCAGTATATACCTGTACTCCTACCTAGAGACAAAATTGTCCAATCGTGCGTTTTGAGTTCACGAAGATGCCCGGCATTCATTATTGACAACGGTTTTTACTTTGCATACAAACATTTGTA
>JAHZNB010001277.1:0-19870 GCA_027744295.1 Callyntrura guangdongensis
CTTGTCGCAAAAATTGTAGAGGAGTCATGAGTGTTCGTTTCGGGTCCAGGCTCTTCTTGAGTGTACATTTTTACGTTGTTGTTCCTTCTCCCGCTTCGTCCATACTAAACAAAGTGGGACTGACAGAAATAATTTTCTGTCTGTATACCTACTTCTGCAAAATACGCAAACATTAAAACGTCAAAACATGCTACCGGAAAGGTTTCTAGAGTTTTTCACAAATTCGAAGAGCTTTGACAGAAACGGGGCAACATTATACTTCTCCTTTAATAATTTACATTAGCATTTCTGTCTGTCGACAAAAATACTAGGAACAATTCAGTTTGAAAAAATATAATGTTAATTTTAAAAGAAGTTTTTCTTTCTTCTCCCACCAGCATGAATGATGACGGCTCTCGAAAAGAAGAAACATGGATTGTAGAGAAGATGTAAACTGTAAAAGGGAGTTTTACAGACGAGTAGACTTATTGGCAGACAAGAACTACATAAAAGAGAGGAAGGCAGGGAGACGTTTATGTGGAAAAAGTTACTTTTACGTTACTGTTGACTGTGACGTACTGTTACAACGTCCTAGAACGAGTGAGTGAAACAGCAACATAGAGGGAAAAGAAAGTCAAGACTTTTAGCAAAGTTTCCAATTAAGGACCATGTGCTCATTTATCTCTGTGTCCGCGTGGGGGTTTGCTCGCACAACTCTACATGAACAATACGGGATTGAGTACAGGTTCTCTGACACGATTTACAACAAAGTTGGGGTTGTTATCGAATGAAAGGCTTGCTGAGAGCGGCATGGAGAAAGAGAAAGAGAGAGAGCTAATATATAAATCGTTAGTTAGTCTGGCCAGTGATAATGTTTAGACCGGTAAATGGGCGCCAGGAGCGACGCCCATGGCGCTGTGAATTCTTAAATGGGTAATACACTCACTCAGAAATTTTGGATTTATTTGTGGTACGTTTTTTTAGCTTGGTTAAGTTAAAGTCTGAAATTAGTCGTCATATTTTCTCTTTTATCTCCGTACCTTCTTCCTACACGTCTTCACCTTTCCCCTGCATATAAAGTTATAAAAATATAAAGGCACAGACAAAACTTGACGAGATTGTATTTGTTCATGCAGCCAAGTGGAATATTTCTGGCAATTTCCCCGAAACACTAGTGGAATTAGTAGATACATATCACTGTGCGCCTGACTTCTTACTTTTCTCGTCGTTGTACAGGTCTCATCAAGTTCATTGTTTTAGGTTACTCTGGAGAAACACTCGATGGAAAAACAGGGAGTGAATTGCTTGAAACGGGAACAATGGCAGAAGTATTCAGGCAATTGGCAAAATCCACAATTCTTCAACGCTCACACTCTCTTTGTAAGAGTGTGTATCGTTTAGTCATTACCTTGTGATGCTAGTTTACTTTCCTGTGCACTTACGTACCGATTCCCCGATGAACGTTGGGATTTTGGGGAGGGGAGTAATAACAGTAATTAAAAGAGCAAGACAATTCTGGCAAATGGAAGGATAATTTCGAGAGGGCGAAAAAGAAATTACCACTATCGTTTTTAGCGCGTATGTATATATAAAACCGTTATATTTTATCATGGTATTATTATCTCATGCATTCAAAATTTTCCGAGAAATTCCCAACGGAAATGGGAAAATAGAGAAAACATAATAATGTGTAGGGAAGTCATAATGACGGAAGAATAACGAATATTAATGTAAATTAAATGAATGTATTTTTGTCGTTGAGTGTGCTTATGTATTTTTAAGATAGGTGGTACATTCCGATTATTGTAGAAAACAACAGAGGAAACAAATGACAATTTTGATGATTGTTGTCAGCAAGAGAGATAGAGAGAAAATATGTTAACGGGTTTAGGAGAACGTAGCATTTACAAAAGGAAAATGTTTTTCTAGTACCATGTACAATTATTACAAAAGTGGGAGAAAGAGGCAGCTACTCAGCTACTTTCTCCTCTCGACATGTCGACGGCAGGAAACGAGCGTACAGAAGAGCTGGTGTTTCTGCTGCTTCTGCAGCAGCAGAGCCCCTCTTCAAAAAACGAGAAACTATTGCTTGGAAGAAAATTATTTCTAGAGAAGAGAATGGCTTTCCTGGAAATGGATACACTTCTTGTTTCCCAGACTACAACTCCTTTCCCTCCGAAAATACAACAGGAACAACACAAGTAGTTATACGCCTACAAAACTGTCGGCACATTACATTCATTCTTCCATAAATTGTATTTTATGCCTCGCGTTTTCCCTCTCTTTCCGTCTCTCTCTGTTTTGCATCATTTGCTGCTGACTCTCTCAGAAACAAAATGGAGATGAATGAACAAATTTATAAATAGGTACACTTGACATACTATACACATTAGACTGTTTTGTTCTCATAAGTGGGGCATCTTTCTGCACCAAGGCTGAGAGAGGCTGCTACAGTGAGAAGGGAGGGAAATAGAGGAAACACATTATTTAGACGAGGAAAAAAGAGAGTGAAAGAGAGAAGCAGATTGCGAAATCATTACTACGACTGGGGTGCTTCTGATATTTTCCTCCTGTTTTGGGTTTTTAGATGAGTCTCGAATGGCAACATGAGATTCATCTAGGAACTTTTTATAGTTATATAGAGTTATGAACAAAGAGAGAGAGAGAATGAGAAGAATAAAAGAGAAAGCAGAAAGTTGCTTTTGGTGAGTCAGAAAAAAAGAATGAAATGCGAATTTAATGTGGCTGGTCGGGAAGATGAAAAAAGAGGAAGAGAATGGAAAATAGTACGGTTGGCTGTTTGGGGTCGGAATAGTGTGTAATATACTGGTAGTCACTGTGTTACCGACGAGGCGTTATGATGTGACGAGGTTTATTGTTATAATAGTACAGGGAATATTTTGGCTGTGTATGACTACGATATGACCTTGGACATAGCAGTGAGAGAGAGAGAGAAAGAAAAGAACGAAAGAAACATACCATAATGGACCCTTTTCTTAGGAGTCCTCTTTATGCAGTTCATAGTATGTTGAGTGATAATCCTAAAGAAAAAAGCATTTAGGAGAACGAAAGGAAGAAAAAGAACATAAGTATTGCGTAATTACTTGAAAAGCGAGTTCCATTCCTAGCCAGAATGATTTTCATGCCCCCCTGTGGTGACAATGACGACGTTGTCGCAATTAAAATATAAAATGTTTAAATGCTGATAAAATTGCATAAAGATGAAAAGCGGGAGATTGTCATAACTACACGTAATAATATGGCCATAAAGTAGGCTTGTCGTGGGCTCAGTTTCAAGACGAATAACAGAGACGAAATGAAAAGGACACTATTTTAAAAGGATTTTCTCCCGCAGGAAATTCGGCGAGCCACGACATTAGTCATTTATGGGACGTGCTTATGTACAAAAAAAGAGATATATATTATGGATGTGTGCGAGTTTGTGTGTATTTTACAGAAACCTCGCTTAAGCTTTTTTGTCTACGGGTAGACGAGAAAACCGGGAGAGGATTATTCTTGAAAATTGCCAACAGTCAAGACATCTCTAAATGTATAACGATCTTGATGTATAATTTCTGGTTTTTTGTGTTTCAGAGAGAGAGACACGAAGTTGGTATTTCAGTATAGTAGCGTGACACAAAAAGAGCGGGATTGCAGCTAGATATGCCGAACATTTTCATGATTTACTGGGTTAAGGAAAGGGCTAAATGACAGTGAAATAAAAGCAGGCAGCTAAACATATGTAACTTTATACATTATATATTATGGACAGTATAGATTATGCATGTACGCGGTTTAGGCAAAACCCAGATAGAGAAAAGTACTCACTTATTTTTAAAACATTTTTTTCTGGCGTCTTTTTGAGCATGTAGCCGTTAAATTGAAGTTGGTACGGAGAGTGTCGTAACCTATTTTACGGGCAATTCTGCGGTGCAGTTTTATGAGACAATTTGCATAATATGCACCACCGTGCAAAAATCCCACAACCTCCCGCCTACGTTCGCAGAATACAAAGTTGGTTTTAAGCCAGTCGTTTTCGAGCCTAGTTCATACTATACAGCCGCCTTCTGAAAAGTTGCTTCTGACTGAAAGTGACGGTGATGGTGATGTGTGACGCTTAGGCGGACACACCGACACACTCTAAGCCGGAAGAGCTTCTATTTTTTGTCTCGAGCGTGCTTACATCAGTTCTCATTTTTTCTCAAGAGAAATATCCTATTCCAGCGGCCAACCTGAGTTTATTTTTTACCGCGGGCTGCTGTTGTACCTGGTACACATGTTAAAAGCGAAGATAATACTCGAGGTTTCCTTTGTGTTTGTGTCGCAGGCAATTTACCCGTTAATCCGAAAGAGAAAAAGTAGTACGATGAGTGGTGGATAGCAAATGGAGTCTGATTTTGAGAGAGGTATTTTGCTGCTTACTTGGGTATAGATAGGTTTAGCAACGAAAAGGAAAACAAATTCACTGCGAATGCACATGGATTACAGTCGGTAAAAAATTCAAGTGCCGGAAAGCTCACCGCTTCACGACGTAATCATTATCATGGAGACCTTCTTTAATAATCTATCTCTTTCCTGGCGAATCATACATAATGATAATATTATGCGTTTTTACCGCCGACTTCATGGTCTGTTGACTACATTTTTTCAAATAGAGAATCAGAGAATGTTTGCACGACCTTCTCTCACACGGATAATAGTTGTCATTTTTATCCACGTCGTGTCACCTCGCGAGAGATGACCAAGAGTGGGGAAACGATGGAACTTCACTACTGCTTTTTTTCGTTTTGGATTTTTTCTTCAGTGACAAGATAAATATAACAACCTTTTGTGCCAGTTGTTATGTGTGATGCTGAGTTCTTTTACAGCTTCCTTTTTTCTGTCGTTTGCTTACTCCAAAAAAACTTTAGACTGCAAGCTGGTGTCCTTCCGTTGGTTGGTCAACCATTTGTATCAGTCACCCATCCTTTTTTGGATTTTCACATCTTTCTCTCTCTGCATTTGTCTTTCTTCCAAATCTGGTATTTTCGTGATGTTTGTGCCGAGAAAAAGCAATTCTTTTTCCTTTGGGGGCTTGTCCCCATTTCGCTTTTTCTTTTCTCTTGTGTATGAGTATGTCCCTACGTGAAGAGCATTAAAGTAACAAAAGGCAAAGTTTTTGGCACTTTTCCATTTAATTCAAGTAATGTATAACCTTTGCCGTTTCTGCTCTGCTTGCCACTTTTAGTGTATTTGTGCCAAAAACTGGGTAGCTCAGCGTTACACCACTTTCTCCTCGTCTACAACACAATTATTGTTGCAATTTACTCTCGAAAGAGAGTAAAAGTACAGGAGAAAACGCGGAGGAGTATATTAGCCTTCGAAATTCTAATTCACTAGAATAATTTCATCGTCATCATCAACATCATTTATGACATTATCTTCGTCAGCAGTGCCACCATTAAAATCTTTAAATCGAACTAAGCTATGGCACTTGAACAGCAAGAGATCGATTTATGAGGCAGTAATAGTACTTCTACTTTTTTCTGTAGACAAAAACGTCTCAAATCTATTACTTCTCTGGAGTAACCACCACTTCAGTGTCTATGTGTGGGGGTGTGGTACACAAGTAGATATTATGCGCGCCTCTTCACTAGTGGGTCCATGAGTAATTTTTCTCTGAATTTCAATTTCCATTACTACGTTATGTTCACAATAATAACTGCATTATATTACTCACTAGTGTTAGTACATGACAGGAGAGGAGCAGTATGGAGTGAAGTAGGTTTTCATCGTATTTCCCAGATAAAATGTGTGGCAAAAGTACAACATATTTTGGAGCTATTGGCAGATGGTAATGGCTTGGAAGGGAAGAAAATGGACAAAATTCTCGTTTGTGTGTGCTTCTCCTGAAGAACATATCGTCATCGTGATCGTTGTCGTCAACCCACATCGCCATCATCACCGTCAACCATCGAAGCGACTGAAGCGAGAGGGAGAATGAAAATGTTTTATCACATTCACAGAGAATAATAACTGAAGAAAGGTGCTGAAGAGTGAAAGTGGCAAGAAGAGCGAAAGATGGAGAACCTAAATGTAGTCGTGGGATCATAGTTAGGATGAGAAGAGGGAAGTAAAAACGCAAATATGTTGAGTGGCCATATTCAGATGGAAGAATAAATAGTCTTGACGACGTCAACTACACAAGTACTTGAGCTTGAGGACTACGCTAGTAAAAAACGTACGCGGGAATGAGGTTTTTCAATTGAGAAAAGACGGTATTATGGAGAACAATTGAAAATGTATTGGGATATTACGTACTTGCTCTCCTACTAGATGGGTAAACTGAAATGAGTTTTTTGGGGAGTCTGTGTGCAGAAAATCTGTAATAATTCTAGGGACTTTTTATAGTTATAATATAACAACGAGATGGGCTCCCGTTGGACGACGCAGGGTTACGGATTATAGCTCAAAATATTTTACCTACATTTCCTGTTCCTACTAACTAGTCTAAAACCCAGCTATAGTTTGGTGAAAGGTAGAGTACTTATCGATGTTCCATCTCGGCAGCATAAATATGATTGAGGTTTAGATTACATATTCTTAGTTTACTGCTAATGCATCTCTCTAAAATGGTTAGAACAAATAAAGTCCAATTTCAATTTGCATATTTATTTATTATTGAAGTTTATTTCTATGTAGGTAAATTCCTTTAAAGAATAATCCGAATAACTACAGGTCTTTACCTATAGTTACAACACGTCGTTTATTCCTCCTCCTTCACGTTCTCCTTTCTCTCATTTTACCTAAACTTGACTCGATGTATTTTTTCGTTGTTCGTTTCTCTAGTGTAATAAAGAATGGGTGTCGAAAGCTTCCTGGGAACGAAAATCTATGGGGCATTTGCGTAATTGAAATTCTTTAACCATCTTTCCCATTTTTGGATTCTCCCAGTACAACTGAATGGAAGAATATCTGGGAATATAAACGTTGCCGACGGAATTTATTATGAAATGTGCTGCATTCTGAAATTGTGAAACGTTACATCTCCCCCGTGTACCTACATTAAATACAGTTAATGTCATATAAAAGATAGTTTGTGCCCTTTTTGTCCTCTTTTCTTCTGTCATTTGCCGTTTTGCTGCGAGCAGCGAGAAAAAATTGGAAAACGTGTGAACGAATTGTTATTGCTTGATAATATTACTACTACAGTGTGAGAGTTGAGAGTGAGAGCGCATGCATTACTTGGTAAAGTGCTACTTGAGAAAGACACAAATGGTTGTGTCGTAATGCCGATTTTTCTCTTCAATTCGTGCACACCGATTATCAATACGTTCTTTTAGAATTTAATTCTCTCTGTAATGCTGGCCGATTCGTTTTTAGCGACTTTTAACCAGATTGTCTCTTTGTATGTTTTCAGGTTATAGCCGTCATGGTCTGTGGTAGATTCTTCTATTACGTCGCCAAGGATGCTCGTATTAGCAATACCCCACCAAATTCAGAGTTGGAAGGTAAGAATGTGAAAACAGCAAAAAAGGCATTGTCCTACTTTGGAATATAGTCTAATGTTGTTAACAAAATGATCATTTGAAGAAAGAAACAGTAGAGAAAGTGGTGAAAGTAACCAAAAGTCGTCATGATCTCATTTTAACTTGACATGGTTCCCTAAACTCAATATTCCCTCCCAGAATTTGTTCAAAGTGTCTCTATTTCTTTCCTTTTAGAATGATTACAAAGAGACACCTTATGACTATGACATTGCCTGAGTTTGACCTTCCCATTTAATAATTCACAAGAAAGTGGGCGATAAAGCACAAGTTCTCTAAATAAACAAGTACATTCAAGCCAGTACCGGGACTAATTTGACAGCAGCAAGTGCTAGTGTTGTTACAGGAAAGGATGTAATTTAATTCTTTAAAAATGTAGAACATATCTTCATACATTTATCTAAAAGCGTAGAGGAGATTCCTGGCCGTTTTCAAGATCATCATTTAAGTAGTAATTCTATTTCCTGCTCAGCCAACAACATCCATCTCCTCCCTTCCTTCCTACTGCAAAACGGTGAAAAAAGTTGGCAAATGGAAAAGCAAAGTGGGAAATGTGTACAAGAGATAGGATAGCTTTTAAAAAAAAGTGCCCGTGTTTGGCAAATACCAAGATACACACCAGTACATACAAACACATTTTATTATGTGTACCATGTACCATAATATGCAGTAAACTTTCTCCGACTTTCTCTTTCTCTGTTTGAGATACGGAAGAAAGTAAGTGTAAACAATCATCAAGATGGTCTTATATGCATTATACTTGACACACTCGTAGAAGAAGAGGTAGTATGATTTCCCTTCACTATTTGCCCACTTTTTTGTCTGGAAGAATAAGGGAATGAGAGACAGAGAGAAGAGAGGGGAAAGAAACTTTCTTGAGAGTGTGACTACTTCATGGTATAAATTCTTACACACTTGTGTGTTAGCGACTCTCTCTCTCTCTCTCTTCCTTTTATCTCACTCTTTCTAGAAAGTATCGACACATTAGTTTCTCTTTCCTGTGTACCACAAAAAGCCCTCAACAAACGACAACGACAATAGTATCCACTTTTCCTGACAGAGAACCATTTTTCACTGGAGGTAACCGGCATCAGTCAGGGTCTGAGGAAACAAATGGTCCTGTAGGCATCCGCAATGTGGCATTTAATTAAAATCGATTTGTTCACCGTAAAAACGGTTATCAACGAGGAATAATATCTTGCTATCAAACACTTACAGAAATACCTATTTCTCTACGACGAAGAGTTTTTACCTAAACCCATTGCCTGTTTATACAAAGACACCATCGAAGTATGTACCATTACCGTTTTTCCTGTCCCGACAATCTTTCCCGTGTACTGGCATGTATAGCTAATAATAACGATTGCACATAGCAACTGCTGGAGACAAAAGTAAAATTACATGCTTTGCACACCTTTACCCAAAAACTTGCTTCGCGAGATATATTTTGTCGACCGTAGAGTATCAGTGTCTCCGAAATGACCTAATAAATAATCGTATTCCCTAATGCTCCAACAACCTTCGCTATCAACTGCCACCATTATTCATTCTCTGTGAGACTTTGTTCCTCACCTTGAGCAGCAAAGGGTAGTGCGTTCTCTCTTTCCCACTTTTTGAGAGGCGTTCTAATGTAAATAGATAGCAAGTTTGTCCCAACCTTACTACAGACAATTCTAATTTATCCGTGCAAAAAAAAACATGGATGGACAGGAAGAGGAAAGAAATTTTAGCATTTACCTTGTACGAGTTTGCTGTAGTATTTTGGTTAGAACCTCATGCCCGAATATACTCAAACTCCTATACTATTGTTCCTCAAAAAGTAAAAAAGACAGTAAACTTGATGAACAATTTTGATACACTTTATGACATCATGTTGCTGTAATGACAATAGCATTCTGGGGAAAGGGTAATAAAAACCAATACTTCCGTCTGGTTAATGTGGCTGCCGAAAAGAGTTTCTTCCCGCATTTTCTACATTTACGTTGGCTACTTTTTCACCACGTTTCTTTCTGTTTCGACCACCCACAAAAATCAGTGTGTGGGTACGACACTGATGATGATGGACAACACAAAATAATAACCCAGTAATGATGTTGAGCCTTTTTCTCTGTCGTTTCCTTAGATCGAGTCTCTCTTCTCTGGACATGGTTTGCTTTCTTAGCCGCTTATGTGTGCCAACTGCTGATGGCAGTGGGGCTCATAATTGGGACAAGAAAGGTAAACCCCTATCAGGTAAGGACTTTACGGGATTGAAAATCCCTACTTTTTCGCTATTTCTATATATGTATACGTTTTTACTTATAAATATAAGCATGAGGACTACTATCCCGTATACCTTGAATAATATAAACCCGATAACCTCTTACACCGCTGTTGGGTGTACCTCCTCTAAAATATGAGTATGGGTCCGCTCAAAATGGTCACACTCTACTGGCTTGTAGTTTTCTATAAAGGAATACGGTCGATCTAAAGCCAGCCTTGAAGACAGAGGGTAGATCAGGATTAGCTACCTACGCGATCAAGTAGTAGTGGGATGCAGCAGCTGCAGCCCGTAATTTACTGCTGGCTTCCAAATTATTACATTTCTTGCCATTTTCTATTGCAAGTTGAGTCTTGGCATAGGAGGGGGGATGGGAGAGAAACGAAATTGTGAAACTGACTTTTCTTGTAGACGACTTGTCTAAAAGTAAGATATTAAAGTGCTGCATAGGAGAAAGTAACGAAAACATGGGGAAGTGAGTAGTGAAGAGAAAAAGTAAAAGTATGGAGGAAACAGATATTTTCGTCTTTTGTTGAGATAACCAGTTGATGTTATAGAACATTCGGTTGAATACAAGAGAAAAGTAGAAAGTTTTGTAAAAAGAAAAGACCCATTCGGATTTTTATTCGCCGTGAATACTTTATCATCAGTGTATGTGTACATAATCCTCCTTTTATTAAACAATATCTTGCCAAGAGTCAACAGGAGTAGGGGTAACAAAATTGAAGGAAACACTGTGACTATTAATTTTACAAAAAATGTTACATACACTTGGTAATTTCATGAAAAGCTAAAAATGCGGACGACTGTTTGAGAGTAATAAATTACGGGGGTGCTTGCTATTGTTCAGCGTTTGTAGTTTTTATTACGTGATTTGGTAAATTGCATGTCTTACCGAGCGAGGATGCTTCTATATAAATGGTTGGGGTGCAGAAATGTTGATACACATAGTACGAATATGCGGAAAGGTTTGGCGTTGGCATTGGCAAGCATGTCATTTTTAGAGAGGTCAAATTACAGTGGATGTACAGAAGGAGCCATATCTGCCAACTGATGAAATGTGGCCAGCCAGAGGGATGGTACTTTTAAGGTTTAAAATTTTTCGTAAAAATTGTGCATATCAAAAATATCTAGCATTAATTTATTTTGGCGATCTCTCGAGAAAATTTTGAAGTAATCTCAGATGTACTGTAAGATTAAGATTTGACTGTAAGCAGGCAAACAGACAGACAAACAGGAGAGTACGTCCGTAAATAAAACAATTTCGCTACTTTATATTATAGATCATTGGGTAAATGGGGCCCATCATAAATTATAGAATTTTCTCAGGGCCGCCAAAAATAAAACAATTCCTGCTTACGACATCTATATAACCCAACGGTGACGGTTACCAGTTACCACAATAATCCGTCTCATAGTACTTTTGTATAACACGGTACACTTATACATTATTATTACATTTCCTTCTTATACGTCTCGTCCTCTTCATCTCGCGCTTTTTCTCTCGATCCTAGTTTAGACTTTGTTCCCTCTTGCGTTCACGTTTGTGCTTCCATCACGGCTGCATACCACAACGGGTGCTTTTTATAGTTCAATATTTCAATGAGAGTTTATGGGACAGATTTAGATTGTCACCAAAATATGCTGCAAAATTGTCACTGGCGGTAATAGGTATCTTTTATAACAGCATCTAAAAACAAAATTCCGGAGTGTACGTGTGCACTTCTTTTAGGCACTTGATCCTATTTGCTCGATAAATTGTAATAAATTTGAGAGTATTATATTAATACGAAGATTTGTAAGGACGCATAATGGCATTACTTAGGAAAATAGCAGAAATACAATGGCAAATAATAGCGCTCTGGCAGCAAAACACTGCCCTTTTTATAATAATGAATGAATTTTCTGAATAACTCTGAATGTTGAAGCTGCATGTATTTGTATATAGTTGTATGCATCTGCGATGAAAGCAACAGACGAATAGAAAGGCAAATTGATGCAATGTTTTCTTTTAACATATTAACGTCTTCATGAGTTTCATTTTGTAGAAACAACTTTCACTTATTTTTTTGTGCCCGCTGCCAAAATGAATTTTTTGTTTGATGTCATGCAAACGAGAAAGTAAGAAGAAATTATACAAAGAAAGATTTATGCTTTTCTCACTTAGAACAGGGCACAGAAACACACTCCAGTTCCCAAAAACAACAAGAAAGCAAGGCAAGAAAAAAATTGAATTGAATGGAGAAAGGAAGAAGAAAGTAGTATTAGTAGCTCTGATTTTACTGAATCTGTTCTGTTAGTAATGTTGAAGTGGCGTGAGTTTCCATCTGACAATGAATGTTAAGCATTTTCACTTTATGAAAAAAGTTTTGAAAGAACATTTCCATCAAAATGGGGTTCTCATGCCAGGAATTCTATCGTCATTCCACTTTTCTTTTTCTCTCACCCTTTCTGCGAAGTGTGTTCACTTTCTCTGACAGAAAAAGACGAAATATTTATGCCGACGTGTACATGCATTTATAAACTCGTCTAAAGACGATTCACAATTTTATCACTTTTGGCAAGCGACACAATATGATGTACAGGAGACATGTGGACTTTCTAATAAAAGTGGGATATAAATAACACCAGAGATTTTTAGAGAGAGAGAAAGAAGCTGGTATCTCCTCGCAGAATACATAAGAATGGAATCCTTATAGGGCTGCTCTATTCACTACATTTTATTTATAATACTTTTTACTGTCTTTCTTGTCATGTCCTGCTGTCAACTCGGAAGGAAGGAACAGCAACGTCAACATTATTATCATTTTGGGAACATGAATGAGCAGCGAGCCGGAGGAGGAAGAGGGAGAATAAAATAAGCAGATTCAGCAGTATCCAAAATATTGATAATAAAAGCATTTTGCAAGCTTATTTTGTAAGGGGCAAGCGCTTAAACCCCATTCATTCTCCCCGGATGACTTTCTCCTCTCACTCGGCAGCAGCACAGTTTATGAGATAGAAATGGAGAGGAAGAAATAGAGAGAAGAAAATTAGGTGGGTGATTTTCTGTGATCATATGTATATCGTGCAGCGTCTAGTCAAGTCTTACCAGAATCTGTCAGATTGTAGCTCAAACACCGTCCCCACTAATCTCAGTCGCCAAAAGATTATGGAGCATTTTCTCTGGCGGAAGAAACAATTCAGGCAAGAAAAGGTCATCTTCGTGACAATTGATAATAATGGACGAGTTAAATTGTATAGAATGTCAAACAAAAGGCAGTTGGACATAAATTTATGACGTTTTAGGCTTTTGACACGCTATGCACTATTTTGCGAGACAACAACGAAATTCGTAATGTATTTGGTGATTAGAGTGACAACGATACTAGATAATAGGAAAAATTATGACAATAACGTTGATGATGATGATGTACGTATATACACACATGTACACAATGGAATGTTTTGAAGAGGAACACACACCGTTGTCATTTTGGCATACATCTGTCAAGTTTATCCTCCTTTTCAACCAGACCATTTGCACAACAAAATCGAGGAAGAACGATGACAATGACAGAATGATGACTAACACTGTTTCATCATGTTCTCCTTGTTTTCGATCATGTTTACAGAATAAAATCCTACCTACAACATACATATCCTCATGACGTATCTATTATCGACTGACTACCGGATGAAAAGAGTGAGATAGAAAAATACTGACAGTTTCCATCCAAACTTCTCACGAGAAAATGAGAATGCAAAAATCCATAGCAAATTTACGTAATGCATAAAATTTTCGCTTTCTGGAATTTATAGCCATAGACGTTAGTCTGCTGTTTTTCTCACTTGGTACTTTGCAGCATTATTCTATTTCCGTTCAGTTTCGCGGTATCTATTCCGTTGGAATTTCAGCCAATCAGCCTTGAAAAAATCTTAAGAATGTTGAAATGTGTGGTGTTACGTTGCTCACTCGCCAACAATTTATATGCCAGGGAGAGAAAGCGCGCGGAAATAAATCGAGTATTACACAAAAATTCAATATTTTATAAAATGGCGCCTACTTTGACTGAAATTGATGGAAATTTTTTTACACACGAGCCACAAATCTGTCACGTTTCCACATTCCTGAAAAAATTAATAGTTTGGTTGGATTCCTCGTAGATTTAGACAAGTTCGGATCCTCTTGCGTAAAACTGGTAGATCAGAAGTCGTTACGCTACAAAAAATTCTCACTATAGAACAATTTAAAGATAACCACGATACTTTGTTGATTGGTTGATGCTACACTAATATTTCCTATTTTTGCCAGACTCCATCATTCATAAACACAGGCGAGAAAATCACGCGATTTGATTTAGCCACCAACATTCATTTATATACTTTTATTCTTTGTCGTCCTTTCACGGTTCACATCGTTCATCATTTTTCCTCTTTTGCTTTTCCTTTGCGTCGTCATTCTTTGGCGTTTGTGAGAGAAACGCGAAAATAAATCGACTTTGACGTTTTCTTCTCTTATTGTTCTTATTGTTATTCAGTTCTGATCTATAAAAAATAACACGATTCCTTCTCGGCAATATTTGTTATTTTTTTATAGTGTGTGACAGTACAAGTCCTACTGATCAACCCAAGCTCTAAACTGATTATGGAGAAATATTTTCCCCCTGAGGAAAATGTTATGTTTTGTAACGTCGCGTCAAAAGCCTAATATAAATGGTTTTCGCACTGGGGTAATGCGTTAATCGCATTTACTCCAGCCAGCCATATAATACCAACGTCGTGTCGTCATCACTTTTAGTTTCTTTCTTTACAAGCTTTATAGCAGCTGTTACCAATTTTCTTTATAAAAAATCACTGTGTTACACCATATCGCTTTCATAATACTACTCCAAACATCTAGTTAATTTGCCATCAAGTTAATACTCTAATTCCGGGGGAATAACTCGCATAAATTGACAGTGTCGGCGCGGTGTGTACAAGACAAGAAACAGATTCAAGAAAATTTTCATTTTTAGCAGAGATATTATGTAACCATCCAACTTTTTATTTTATTTTCTCTGTAGAACATACTTCTCTCTAAAATGTTGTTCTCTTCTTGGGGAAAAGTTTCTGTGTGTAATATAATGTTCCTTTCTCATGTACCATAATGAGTATAATTCATAAAATGAACACATATGTTTTCGTATCGTATGAGCCAAGATAATAATATGGAACTCACCGAAAATCTCAAAAATAAGCTGGTGTATTTCTTTTTCCCTCTAGTTGCTCTGTTCACCCGTGGAAAAAATCCTAAACTTTATTTCATGTGACTGCAAAAGCTTGTAAAATTCCTCTTGTCATTTTCATTTCTCTTTGAATGACGTGAATAAAATTCCAAAAGGAAATCTTTTACTTTCTTGCTTTCTCTCTCTCTCTCTCTCTCTCTCTCTATTTCCCTTTCTCTTTTTCCAAAATATTTATACATTTCAAGCTGACAGTAATATACACAAACCCACTACTGCACCAAACCACCCAAAAATACAAGCAACTTTCCTCTATAAAAAGTAAACTCTATATTCTCATGACCTGCCCAACTTGTTCTTTGAAACTTTTATAAGGTTCGCATGTTATCATTATTTCTTTCCAAACCTCTCGACCCGTCGCTTTTTGCTCTCGTAGTAAAGGCACAAACACGCGTTATAATCGGAATGCAGATGAAGAACTATGGTAAACATCCTGGGCAACAGAGGATTTTTCGAGAGAGGGAGAAAGAGACAGAAAGAAAATTACGGAATGTGTTAATAAATATTAATGCGAGTATGTAAGTTAGTTATTAAAGTAGATTGCGAAAACCCATTACGGTAATAGGGTAAAACTGCAGCAGTGACCTATAACACCGCAGTCAAAAAGGATATACGTATAGAATGAAAGCGAGTATATCCTCACTCCATCCTGATATTTTGATACTTTCTTTGAGAAAATTTCTAGGAATTTTCGAGAATGCATAATGTTGCTTACTATATACCCGGTATTATATTGTCTGGAGAGAAAAGACTGATCATAATGAATAAAAATGTAAAAGGAAGGGAAATGAAATGAACGTTTTCCTTAACTTGAATACCGAATTAGCTTTCTGGTGCATGGAGTCCAGGTCATGCTAATGCGACGTACGTGTGTTGTAAATGTACTAAAAACGGAGTAGCTAAAGTTGTTACGAGGAAAGGAAACAAATGGGGGCTGTTGTGGCCTTCTGTTTTGCAACATGTCAGGGTGTAACAGGGGATACCAAGGCAAAAGTTTAGCATGGAAATTAATTAAACCGGAGAAGAAGATTGTACAGTGAATATTATTGGGTTGGAGTAGTACTGCAGACGAAAATTTCCGGTAAATGTTTTTCCTGAGAAAAATACTCCCATCTTGCAAGTTAAAGTTACGATGACATAAATTATGACCGCATTAACACAGACAGCAGTAAGTGATGGAAGGATTGTCAGAAGGTTTAATTAAAAGATGGGGAATCGTAATCGTAAGAGTAGAAATGCAGGAAAGTTTGTGAGAAGTCACACAAATTTTTGAAGATGATAATTAATTTTGTGTCAAATTGTATAACCAAATGTCTATGAATATTAGAGGAAAATAATTTTGGAAGTTTTAATTCCATTATTAATATAAAGACGTCATATTCCATTACTTTTGACATTTTCCTGTTTATCGTTGAACCGAAACTGAATGCACTCAAAGAAATATAATATTGTCATGTCAGAGACGGAACTGAATATTGCCGATTTAATAATCACGCTATTATGTTCATCTCTCGTTCTTTCTGACGTCGCCGCTGCTTAATTTTCGTTAATGCTAAAGACAAACAAACACACATTATAATTTTTCTCACTGTTAGGCACAAACTGCAAATGTACTCAAACTCCATAACAGAGGGACGGAGAGAAGCACCATTTAATGGAGGCACACAAACAGGCAGTTTCACCACAATGACAACAACAACCGACTTTGTGTGTGCAAATAATGAGAGAAAACACTCCGGAGTGTTTAGACGGTTACCATTATCATAGACGTGTATAGATGTTTTGGAAAATGTTTTCAACTGGAATATAGCCTCTTGTGATAGAGCACTTCCCTCTGCCTGTCTTAAAAGGGGAATCGATAAAAAAAACTTTCAAGTTTTCCACATTGATTACCAACAAAATAGTTTTACATGCATTTATAGTGGTTAGAGATATAGATACAGACAACGCTTCTGGGTAATTTTGCTATGGAAAAACTGTGCCCATATTCGGTAGTCGGTACTACTGTGATGATGATGATGATGATGAACGGACTTTCGGAAGTAATTGGTATTTTGGGAGAACTCTACCTTTTACGGATTACCATTATCATAGACGTGTATAGATGTTTTGGAAAATGTTTTCAACTGGAATATAGCCTCTTGTGATAGAGCACTTCCCTCTGCCTGTCTTAAAAGGGGAATCGATAAAAAAAAACTTTCAAGTTTTCCACATTGATTACTAACAAAATAGTTTTACATGCATTTATAGTGGTTAGAGATATAGATAAAGACAACGCTTCTGGGTAATTTTGCAATGGAAACTGTGCCCATAGTCGGTACTCGGTACTGCTGTGATGGTGATGATGATGAACGGACTTTCGGAAGTAATTGGTATTTTGGGAGAACTCTACCTTTTACGGTATTTATGCAGAAAAAGCCGAAGAAAAAGTTTATTTCAGTTTACAATAATAACTATTAGTTCTATATATTCATAATAGGAATCAAGAAGCGCGAGAAGTGCTTTTTGATTTACCACCTAGAGGTTTGCATGTTTACCACGAAATTAAGGTGCATCCCGTAATAAGCTCTTAATGGCGCATATAAGTTAAGAATGAAAGACTGAAGAGGATTGGATGTGTGAACAGAGACTAGAGGGAAGTTACGAGAAAATATGACTACGTGGTAGACGAGCCATTTCTTTGGATTAAGGTACAAAAATATGTAAGGCCAACCAGTCAAGCAGAGAAAAAAGGCAATCAAAATGAGGTTGAAGAGAGAGAGAGAGAAGAGGGACCCAAAAGTTTCTCTCAGGGAAATGGAGTAGAGATTCAAAAGGGAGACGAGAAAATGGTAAAACCGCACGAGAAGGATTCATTATCGTGATCATCGTTGCCATCATTCCGCGTTCCTGTTATTATACTCCCTGCTTTAAATACCTCGCCTTTTCTCCCTGAAAAGTTGCTCCTTCTCATCATTTAATCATAATGATTATCGTCCTTACCATTTCATCCAGCATCCGCTCGTTTTCTCTCTCTCTCTCTCTCTCTGATGGGTTCGGTGATTTTGTGTACGCATACCGGAATAGCGTCGTACTCAAAGTAACCAGAGTAATAATCATAATGCTTTGGTAATAATAATTACGTTGGGAGAAAACAATGGGCTATCGTGATGATGATGAAAATGATGATGTGACCGCCTTTAGTTGCCGTGTCTTGTCATCCCCATATGCCTATTTAGAAGGACCACCACGGGTGCATTTTAGGACTCTCTTGGTTCTATAACGTTTCATCAGGGAAATTTTTATTTCTTTTCTCTCCTGTTTGCCCTATAAAAACGGGGTAATGGCGGAATCGAACGGGTATTTGTGATTGCTCTCTTCTGGTTGTATGATGCTTAGAGGGTGGACATGCTAGCGGGATTGAAGGAAAGAAGAAAATATTCCGCGGAAAGGGATCATCTCTCTCTCCTTCTCTTGTGTCGGCTTTTCTTTGGGAAGAACAGGAAAAGCAAAGAGAAAGGCGAGAGATAGAGAAAGAGCACTTTGTTGTTCATTGTCCCGTGCATAGATAGACACTC
This sequence comes from Callyntrura guangdongensis, assembly GCA_027744295.1. NCBI lineage: Eukaryota > Metazoa > Arthropoda > Collembola > Entomobryomorpha > Paronellidae > Callyntrura > Callyntrura guangdongensis. The sequence continues at coordinate 18,587 of JAHZNB010001277.1, forward strand.
CACAGTCTCCACACATCTCGTATCATTGTTAGTAACGCATAACCACGTCAATAGACTGGCAGAAGAGAGAGGAAAAAAAGAGTTTACGTTGTTGGAAGAAGAATAAATGTAGCCAAGTGCACTTGAGTCTGCAAAAGGAAGCAAGTCAAGGCGAGAGAAGTATCGCGCACAACGGTTTGTGCTTTTGTCGACACGACGACCCTATCTAGACAGCCTATATTTTGTAATGGAGAAAAGTTGAATCCATCTGGAAGTTTGATAGAAATGCAGGAATAAATCTGTCTGAATCCCTAAAAAATCTTTTTGTTCAATCCCGTTTGGTTCTTTGGCGATGGGAAAGTCAGGAGAAGATTTTAATGTGGAGGACAAAGAATACAAGGGTAGAGAGAAAGATAGCAGCTGCGATAGGAAGAAGTAACAATAAGAAGTTCGGATTTGAGCGACGATGCCAAAAGAGAAAAAAAAATTAAGGAAAATTTGTGTATCTCTTTTGTTGGCAGTTTTTGTCTAGGGAATGAGGTTGAATTCTGTAAGTGAAACGCTTTTGTTTCTATATTCACCTCGGTGTCCATTCTCACACAAGATGGAATGAAACAGGACAGAAGGGCAAAATGTACATATGTAACTGACACACGCGGCGGGGAATATGTATGTAGTTTGTGTCAAGTTGCCTTTTCCACTATTTATCTTTGAGATTGGTTTTTCTGTGAAGACAAAGGGAGAGCAGACACGCAACCACTGCTGTCAGTTCAGATTCCAATAATTTCACAGTGGACGCAGGGGTCTACAAAAAAGAGGTATGCCAGATTGATTAGGACAGACCGAGTGGGGAAATTTGCAACGTAGTTCAATTTTGGTGAGTGGATTAAAATTATTTTACATAAACATAATATTTGTATGAAACTGTCCACTGTGTTTGAGCGCAATCATTGTTTAGACGAATAGCTAGTTTTAGACGCCACTCAAAAAAAATACTCTTAAAAAAGGTTGGTGAAGTAATATAGATAAATGTTATAGTAACTGCAAGAAAATAAAATGTGTCAAATGACAAAATTGTTCAGGAATCAACTTCATTGACAAAAACTGTAAACTTTTGTAAAAGCTGAGAACTTAAGCGCTTAAAACGCCAGTCCATGTATCACGTTGCCAGCTAAAATCTGCAATTCCCTGTAGACCCTCCTTTAAATTGATAATATTGTGGCCTGACAACTAGAGTGGCCAGTGACCACTGCCAAATAATATAAATACTAATGCACCATGACACCAACTCGAATAAAAACATTT
>JAHZNB010001278.1:0-22016 GCA_027744295.1 Callyntrura guangdongensis
GCTGTTGTTCGGGATGCTGTGGCAAAAGTGGGGAAGGGAAGGTCTGTGTTGATAATTTGCGGCACCGTCCAAGACGCTGAAGTGTTATTTAAAGCGTTTTCAAACGAGAAACTCTGCAAGGACAAAAAAGTGGGACTGTATCGACGAGACTACGAAGAATTCAAGGCGACACAAGAGGGCGAAACACTTGGATTTGAGAACATTATCATTGCAACCAATTTGGCTGGGCGGGGTACTGATCTTAAGCTTAGCCCGGTGTTGAGAGAAAAGGGCGGTTTGCACGTGATTTTGAGTTACCTTCCGGATAACCTAAGGGTGGAACAGCAAGCCTTTGGGAGAGCTGCCCGGGGTGGGGATCCCGGCTCAGGGGTGCTAATATTTAAAGCCAAAATTAGCAAAACAGACGGCATGAATGCTATTGACATGAAAATCAAACGGGATGAGCGGGAGATGAGACGAGTGTCAGATTTGCTGACATACTATAGCGCGGTTATCTTGAAGGAGGAAGACATGTTCAGAGAGTTCCAATTGATTTATGATCGAGTCAATGGCGTGCTTCAAAAGCTGTACCCAAACTCCAACAAGAAAGAAGGGGAAGACCAAGGAAACCTGTTGACAGGTCAGTTGGAAGAAATGAGAGACGTGATCCGATACAGCATGCTCGACGCCTGGGCCTTTTGGCTGGACAAGTACTCCACCATTTTACAGAATAAGTTAAATGAGAAGCACGCCACGCTGTTTGACACAGGCATGCATATATTTGACCTCGACATGAGCCGGTGTAAGGATGAGTTTTTGAAGTTCACCACGGAGTACGAAGGGATTGTGAAAAAATTTAATTCGGAAAATTTCAACTCTCACGTATCAATTATATCAACTTTTACAAATTTCAAGCTAGCAAAGTTACAAGTGGAGACCAACGGGTTGACCTTAATAAAGGAACCAGCGCTGCTGGTGAAGGCAGCCAAGGTGAAAATTACGGAAAAGGAGTGGGAGGTGGCAGAGGGCTTGCTGAACAGGGCAATAGAAATGGAGCCGAATAATGGCCGAATGGTGGCAAAATATTACAAGCTTTTTTGTCGAATTAAACGGGGTCTGTGGAGGGATTCGTCAGCGTTTGAAACGCTAACGCGGGAAGTGTTGGAGGGGTTGGAGGAGTGGAGGTTAAAAGAGAGTGGATATGCAGCGGTGATTAAAGATATTGAGTATGTGAATACCACCCAGATTTCACACGGGGATGGCTACAAGGAGCAGAAGGCGTCGATGATGAATTTGATAGGGGTTTTAATACAGTCGGTAGAGAATATGGTGGGAAAAGCGCAGTTAACGGGGGAGGATTTTGGGAGGGTGTGTGCAACCCAGGTGGCGGCGAGATTGATCCCTCGGTTGGTTACACAAGGGGCGCTAGAGGAGATTCGGCTGAAGGGCAAGGTGGAGGAAAGCAAGATGGCGCTAGTAGCAAAGGAATGTTCTTTGGAGGTGAAGGAGGTTGAAAGGATCTGGGAGAAACATGGAGGCAAAGTGTTGTCGGAGGTGGAGAACAAGTTGGCAGAGATAATTGAGTTGCCGTCAAGAGAAGGATTTTGCGAGCAGATTAAACCATGTTTGGAGGATGTGCAAGAATTTGCGGTGGTGCAAAGACAGACAGAAGGAATGACGGAGGAAGAGTTGAAGGAGTTGAAGTGTGAGATAAACGAGTTTGAGGATTGGGCAAAATGTCGTGGAGGCAAGTGGATGGTTAGCAAACATGGAACTGCTATTTTGACGGGAAATAATCTGTTGGAGATTTCAAAGGGAAGCGAGCAGGTTTTTAAGCAGCAGCGAAAATATAGATATTTGAGAAATGTTGGAAGGCTCTGCTATGAACAAGTGGCGACAGTGAATCTAGACAAGTTGAAGACGCTCCAGTTGTCCAAGTTTTGTAAAACCGGAAAAGATGTTTTCAACAAGATTCCTGGTGTAGCGGAGCAGCAAGGGTCACGGGATATTTTTGAAATTTTAGAGAAGGCTCGGATTGTGGCGAGCGATGGAGAGTTGCTGACCGCCGAGTGGGGTGCAGACAAGTTGAACTTGACCCTGAAATGGGAGGTATACCGAGCCGACATTCTGGCCATCCTGCAGTGTCAGTGTCGCTACAAGTATCAGCTGCTCTCGATCCTGTTTGAAGCAGAAAAGCCTGAAAATGTGAAAAAGTCGACGGACGCCCTGACGGAATTCAAGGTATCCTTGCCACCGCGACCCTACAAAGATTTTGTGATGTGTTGTATGGACCACGGTCTCATTCAAGGACATAAGGCTAAGGCGTCGCATTTCCAGGAAGAAGGCGTTTCCAATTTTTTTGTAAACATTTTCAAGGAGCCGGCCTCCTGGGGCATGTGGATTGTAAAACGGATGGGCATTTGTAGAGAGCAAAAGGCCAAGTTGACCTGGAGTGACCTATGTGGCGTGTTTAAAGAAGAAAGTGAGTCAGACTTGAGAAATCTGTTCCAACAGCTGAAATCAAAATCGTGGATAAATGAAGACGACGAAATACTGGAAATCCAGCCGGGCAACAATTTGACATCAGAATTTGAGTACTATGAAGCCGACCTGCGAGACTTCCTTCTTTGGCAACNCAGCATCAAGTGAAAGAGAGCTTTTGGAAAGAGGCATTTAAAATCGTGTACGAATCCCAAGGAAAGCTCAAAACTCTCGAGAATCCAGACTCTGCCCTTGTTGACATTGAGGAACATCTAGGAAAAGGTTCGGCGGAAGTGGCGGCCCTTCAACAAGAAATCATCCAACTCGCCTTGTCCAGTCTGGATCACATTGTAGACATAAAGGAGCGGACGTACACGCTCAAAATGATTTTCAGTGCGATTGCTGTCATCATAATAGGCTTGGCTCAAATTGCAGTAGGGTGTGCACTCAAAAAATTTCTTGGTGCAGGGTCGTTTGTGGCCAGTGGGTTTATCTCTGAAGGCATCAGTGATATAATTTATGGTGCCAGGGCTTTCATGTCGGGTCACTTCTCCTGGCAGGACTGGGTCAACAACAAATGGCAAAGTATCGCTTTCACGGTGGCTTTTATGGGGGTCGGCGCCATGTTCTGCAAAGGAGTCAAATATTCTACATATGGAGCCCGACTGTTTGGTGAGGCCGGGAAGCAAATGGGAGGGAGGGCAATAGTTGAAACCTTGAAAGAAACTGGCAAAACGGGAATCAAGCGAACACTGGCGCCAGTGATGTTACAGACATTTGGGAGCACGGTGCTCCGAGGGGTCGCTGAGGCTGCGTGCAGTATTGCTGTCAGTTACGCATATGATGCCGCCCTGAAAAACTTCATAGACAACCTGTCCTGTTCCCTTTTTGCCAAGACAAACCAAGCCGTAGAGCAGCACCCAGTTTCAGAAACACTCTCCCAACTCTGTGATCTCTGTGGCGTGACCAAAGCCCAAGAAATTGTAAACCGGTGTCGAGGGAGGGTGGAGTCCACTTATGAAGTCGATGCTCATGAATGTATTGGTAGAATGATGGGTCCCTTGAGAAAAGGACTGAAGGAGGCCACCTCAAAAATGAAATTGGCCGGAACTTCGGGTTTGAGGAAGACGCTTGTCGTAACACTGATGAATCTAGCGACCACGGCAACTGTGGTGAGTGCTATGACCGACATAGCTACCAGCATTGGACGCTATTTGAATCAAATTGAGCAAGAAATTCGGAAGGAGATGGGGGTATTCCAGAAGGAGCAAGAAAGTGCACAGACGTGCACTGCGTCAGAAAAGCAAGACTTTATTTACCAGTTTAAAGGGAGAACGAATGACGCGATGAAGGAGAAAATTGGGGGGATCATGCGGCACAAGTTAATCGAGCCGCTGATGAATGCCGGATGTAAGAAATTGCTGAGCAGCTTGGGACGTGGCCTAAGCAAATTGAAGGAAAACTGGTCAAAGAAAAAAGTTGAAGCAAACGTGAAATTGGAGCTGAAGCAGAATCCTGGCTCGCCGGAAGCGGTGACGAGAGACTTACATAAGCAGGTGATGCAGTTATCTAGTACATCGAGGGATCCCAAGTTGATTGCTTTCGTGGTGGAATCTGGGGGTCCCCTGGGAGCGGAAAGTGTACAAGCTTTGGCGAATATGTTGGGGGTGACGATTGTGGTAGACAGTAATAATAAAAATATCCCGGGTGTTTTCGAACCCAATGGAGGAGATAAAGTGAGTGGAGGAAAAAACGGGAACGGGAAAACGCTACACTTGAAGCATACAACGGTCACGGATGATCCCAATGATTGGGGGCATTGGGAGGCTGAATCTTCCAAGGGAACGACACTGAAAGGCGCACATGGTTCCGCAGATTGTTTGTTGGATGCGATAAACGCGGAGCTGACAACTAAGTTGGGAGAAGGGCATTCTAAGATAGATCGCACGACACTTGCTAAGTCTATGAGACAAGATGGTCATTTTGGAGAGCTTATAAAAAATGGATGGCACCATACTTTAAATAGTGTGGGCGGCTTTAGAGTTAAGCCCGGCAGTAGCAGCCCGGCCGACAAAGAGGTTACCGACCAGGGTCGTAAAGATAGCGTTATTAAACACATTGAGGAGATAGGACTCCGCATGCGTACAGAAGGTCGTCTTGTCACTCGTGAAGATAACCCACAGGTGTCATCAAACTCTCGAACTCGGGATCATCTTGGTCCAATTGATGCTTACGCCACTGAAACTGTGAACGGGAAGGACGTGATTTACTACCAAGAAACCAACGTAAACTGGAAGCATATACAGAAAGCCGAACAACAATCTCGCAATCGAAAAGATGAGAAACTATACACGATGGAGGACGGTTGTCCAAAGCACGACCACGCCGGTCACGTGTCTTCCACGGCAACTGCAGCTCCCACATGGAAATTCAACTTGTCCCCCCAAAACGCGACAGTGAATCAGGGAGTCAATCGGGAAATTGAGAAACTCGTCACGAACTGGGTCCGGGAGGGAGAGATTCCGGGTCAGAATGCGTCTCGAAATACGGTTAAAACTTACGAGCTTTTGGAGAATCGTGGTGGGCCAAGGGGCAGACGCCCCGAAACTCAGACGCATTATTACATCTTCAAAACTGACGGGAAAGTAGCAAAAAGTAGAGTTTTTGTGGTGGACAATCCAGCCTGCCATTGTATTCTGCCGGAAAGGGGTCCTCGAGCACGGGTAGCAGGATAAAATAATCACACATAATAGTTCCAATTGGAGATAACTATAATGACTAGGTACTCCAATCAAGCAATTAATAAATGTTTCATTGTATCGATTGTCAACAACTTGCTTGTCATTTATGCTGTAGCTTCTAACAAGTGGTTTAAAATGTTGTTTCAGGTTGTACGGCGTAGCCTTGCCTGACTGGTTTTGAGTATGAGAAAATTTTACCCAATCGACCACAAAAGGTACAGTGAATTAAAGTGGATGCTGCCTCTTGGCAATACAGTTTTGCAATGTTCAAAATAACAATTTTATGCTTTCTCTTTTTGCAGTGACTTTTTTAAACAAATGACAGTTGACTCGTTGGCGTTTCCATATTTCAACATTTACACAAAAAAAGTAGTACGGAAGGAAAACATTTCAGTACCGAGGAACTGTATATTGGCGGGCGACAAATTCAAAATAAAATCTGCTAACACCGTAATGACTTTTAGGAAGACAGAGAAGCCCTTTTCAGCATAGCTAAATTGCTACAAAAATCTTGAAAATTAGAATGTTTTGTGGTCTAATTTTAGTATAAATATTCGTCCACCATAAATATTGTTGTGGAATGATAAATATTTTCGTTTTTATACTTATTAATGCTACGTACTTTTCTCCTCTGAATAAAAATTGGTTTACAATTGTGAGGCACAACTTACAGTTTTTCGTTTCACGTGACCCATTGCCTTTGTTTATGTATCACTATTTTGATAAGGCAAAACAATAATACAGTAATTTTTAGTGCTACTATATAATGGCAATATCAATATTTGTGTTAATTTTAGATTCATGAACATATTGTTTGTTTAAGAATAGATAAAAATGTAGTATGGAAAATGATTTAATTTTTCTCGTCTCGTTTCCAAGCTCTCGTCTTGCTGTGAATCTCCAGCTTAATCCGTACTAATACAATAAGATGTGCGTGTGTGATATTTCATTGTGATAATAATAATCAATTACTAAAAATGGTAATTGCAAAATCGATTGATGTTGTCTTGCTTAAAGTAACGTCCTAAGACTTTGAAATGAAGAATATTAGTTTGACCTTGTATATAAATTATGTTTGCAAGTGTAAAAGCCAAACATGTAATAAGAACGGCAACAAGGTTGGTTCTTGGTATATAAGAAAAAGACAGGATTGCAGAAGCAATAAAAAATGTCCTAGATTGGAGACTTCCTCGACAACATAGTGATTATATGCATTTTCTATTAACTGGTCAGGTATAATAATGTTCCGTTTTTCTCCTCTTATTTTTCTCACGTAGGCTCTATTCATTCGTATGAGACTCGTCGAAACTCCTCTTACAGATCCGATTTTATTGCTAAAGCAATTTGGGTTCTTAACTCTTCTCTGTTCGTCTTATCCATTCGTATGTGGAATGCTCTTCCTTTGTGTACAGTATCAGCTATTAATCCTAATAAATTTAAAAAAGCCCTTAAGACGCACATCTAGTGTATAATCGGTTCCTTGTCCTTTTCAAGTTGTTTAAAAAAAATCCGTACTTTACCTGAATTATTGTAAAAACCTGTCCACAGCACAAAACTGGGGGTGTCTATGTATCATATACGTGCATTGCACATCATTTAAAAATTGTTGTAATTTTCTGTTTGAAAAATAACTTTAAGCTACATTGTGTTTCACTTGCATGTTTCTTCAATTATTATTATTTGTTTCTTTACGGGTCCCAGATTGTAACCACCTTGTGGGAGACTGGGTTCCAGTTGGACTTATTTTTATTGTAAACCATAATTAAACTGTTTAATCGTGTTAGGCCAAATGGAGCGACATCTTGTGTTTGCTGTTGCAGGTTTTCTAATATTTGAGTTTTCCCTGCATACTATACACGTGTTTTAATTGTACCTATTCTTGTGCTTATATTCGAATAAATTACAAATTAAATAAATGACCCGGTAAATATGATTTTTGCTGAAAGTATGCGTGCATGTTAATAAACTTTTCCTGTTTCTATGAAAGGGTGGCTACATTACTACCAGACATTACATAATGTGTACATTTTGCGCATGTTTTCAATGTTGTGGATGTGATTAATGGAACCAAGCTTCGACCTTATCAGAAAATTCATCAAACGAAATTGAGTAAATGTGGAGGCAACATTTTATCATCCTGATTTAGCTTTAATTTATCTACAACCTATCTATCACATTCTAAAGTTCCATTGATAAATCAATGCTTATGATTCGAGAGACCTACCACTAGAGCGTCCATGAATATCCCTTATATCCAGAGATATACCCTTCAACTTCTATATGGACACCCTCGACGAGAAAACAGTTTGTATAAAATTTCACAACCAGATAGATTCACATATCCAGATAACCGTCATCAAATGTAAGTCACAACATTATAAATAAACGGCACTGGCAAAACGGCCCACAAAGTACCTCTCCACAAAAAATTGAACCATATCCGATCATAGTTACGTGCAATAAAGCGTCGCAAATTTAAAGTAGGCACTTTAGTGCAGTAGGAGCTTTTTGAATTGCTGCAGGTCAACAAGACACAAGAAATTTGTATAAAAAACTTACCACTTTCACAGAAATGATAGAAACCGGATGCAACGAAAATATGATGTTGTGATTGCGAAATATAATTGTCTAACTCATTTTGACTTTGAGTAAACTGATAAATTATGGCATTCCTGGAAATGGTTAACTTTTAATTTGTTTTTAGATCCACGCCAGTGATACAGCAGTGAAAACTCGACCTGAGGATACGAGAACGCATGCTAAATTTCTCGCCCAATGTTCCAACAGACTACACGTAACTTTTGCCATCGGCTTCATTCTTTGCGTGCAAATAGGTAATTAAAATTGACATCAGTGATCCAGCCAATTAATTTTGTTAAATTTGCTGACAGAGAATTAATCTAATTGTGCATTTTTTATTTTTACTGTTTTTAACGGTATGGTAATAAAAGAAAAATGCAGATTAAATGCAACATTACTGTCAACCTTACAATGTACTAAATTCATGCCGCGCGTGATTTCGGGGCACTTTACTACAAGATATTGCACGCATTCATCACTGGGGTGTATGTGTACAAGTTAGTAGTAGGGAAAATGGATAATGAAATGCACGCGTTGTCAGGCAAAACAAAGATTACAGCCAGTGTGCTTATGTGAGAAGTAGTACTTCTTGTATAGAAGAAGCAGTAAGTAGGAGCTCAGGTACATGTTCCTTCGCCAACGGCCATACCATGTTGAATGTAATTTTTTAGTTTTAATCATAAACTATAGGAGCGTAAAACTAAGCCAAATGGCTATGGAAGTATCTTGTAAGTTTACGTGGTTACCATGCCCAAAAATACCATTTTTATTGCATCTAATTTGGACAGACGGACGGACAGACATTCGTAATCGCCAAAAGTAGCGAAAGCATAAGAAGAACTCAATGAAACAGACGTGTTCCTTGTCTTTGTTCAAATTATGAGGTTTTTAGTCACCTTTTGTAAGACTGATTACAAATCTCGTCTTTTTATTTCTGATATAACGCCAGTATTAACAAATACTAAAACGACCGGAATCACAATTATTAAGTCCCGTAAGCGTAGCTAGGGACTTTCTGCGATTGAAATCTGTCTGTCTGTCTGATAGCACTATAACCTTTGTTCTACTTGACATAAGCAAACCAAATTTGGTACACGGGTACCTTAGGTCAACATCTCTCTTGGAATTGAATTTCAACCCCAGATGTCACTTCTGACCGGATATATGGAGGTCACCAGGTCACCTGCATTTACGCTTGCATGTTCACTTGTACAGTATCGAGGACAGTACTTACGAGACTTACATATCTGAGTGTTACACTCATCTCGTTTTATCAACTTTTACTGAATTACGAATGAAACACAAACTGCGACAATTAATTTACTACAACTTAAAAATTAATGAATGATTTTCTATTTCGGACTGTTTGTATGTTATATAGTGTCACGGAGTTACTACGTAAACTCAGACTATTCGTAAGTTACTACCAACCACTGTCGCTCATCACCTCAGAATGACTGAACTTCAATCATTTTTCGCGTAAGTGCATTCATGCTTATTGCAATCGTACAAACATGCATAGAACATCGGGCAATAATTATTTAAGAACCATCCGACAAATTTTACAAAATGCATCCTATTATGTATACTTACTGATGTTGCTACAATATGCATGTTATGTCTGTATAACTGATATATATCGCTCTTTTACTGCACTTATTGGAATATGTGGAAAAAATAAGGAACACAAGTTTTATTATTAAAGTTCTAAAGCTGTATCCAGAAGCTAAAGGATTAAAAGAAAATTAGTGACATTTAATGATGTAAACTTTATTACACAGCTTTAACCGGTGAGCTCTCATTTTATTAAATAATATCGATTTCCCCAAAAATATAGGAAGCTACGCTAAATTAAGACTGTTTATGAATTTCACTTGACATTGTTCTAAATCTATTAAAGTTAAAATAGCAATTAAACTTGAAGAAGTTATAATTTATAAAAAAATCAGTTGCACTTGCGCTAAGTCTTGACAAAGTCTTGATGAAGGAAGGTGGCGTTTTAAAGGGCTTGAATTGCCTTTTTTCTTCCTCAGAGCAGGAAACGTTTTCCGACAAGATGCATAGATAATTAAAATCGTACCGTACTCCTTAAATAATCAATCTGATTATAATACACATATTCTTCTAGACCTAAACTGTTCTCGGAAATCCGTTCGTATTCCAGAAACGCTTCTTCTGTTATCTCGTCGGGACGTTTTCTCTGCTTCAGCATAACCAGCAGCCAAGCAAGCACTACCAAGAAAACTATCATGAGAAAATCAATAGTGAATGCAGGTTGTACGCTTTAATGTATACCTACGCTTTCTAATACTCAGTATATTCTCTCTTCAAGGTCACACAGACACCAACACACACTCCATTCGCATTTTTTACCGGTACACAATGAAGTTTTCCGCATGCCCTGTTCTGTATTCATTTAATTGGTTTCATTGATCGATGTGGTTTAAAAAATTCCAGATAAATATTGTATTATTTTACTAAAAATTTAGATTTTTTTCTTGCGCTGTTTGCAGGGATCATGCGTATCCGGTGCACCCTTTGCACCAGCACCTTTGCTGATGAACATATTCTTCTTCTTATCTTGTGCATTTCCTTTTCATATACTAAATTTCTCATCTGCAGTGACCTGAATCAGCTTTAATTTGTCAAATATATATATATATATTTGGCTTGTACCCTATAATGTATTTTGCTAAAATACATTATAGGGTTTTATTACATGTTCTATTTTTCTGCTGGTGGAAATTCGCTATTAGAAAGCCACATCCGTTTAGAAATGTTGTCTATATCAAAGGAAATCACGTTTTATACATTCCGGTTTCACACCAATGTTTAGTGTTTCCGAAAATCGTGTATTCCGTCAATACAGACTTGTAGTCCTGAGCATAACCGAGTGGCAGAAAAAACTAGATGATATGAGCAAGGCGCATGCAAAAAAATCCCATATCTCAATGGACTTATAATGCTGCTAAGAAATCTCCAGAACTAGATAAATCTAAAACTGCAACTCAAAACCCCATCTAAGCCTCTATATCTATATCTAATAATGAAAATGTGAAGACAAACAAGCATCCTGTGATTCCTAGCAAGGCTCTTGATAATGGAAGTGACAGAAAATGGAAAGATATCACAAAGAAAAGGCAAACATGCATAACCTTTTTTGTAGTTTTTAGTCTATGGATCAGAATGTTTAAATTTGTTTGACATTTATGTATTATGTGTTTTTGGTAGGGATCAAATGAAATTTCACTTACAAAACTACATGCGGTCTGCAATTTTTTATTGATCGCCATTGAGAAGTAAAAGCAGAGCTTCTTGTTGTTTTGCTAATTTGTGTTAGAGGAACATTTGAGCTCATGCATTTCTACTCTATGCTGCGGCTCGTTTTTTGGATTGAAATGATTTCAATCCCTAAAGAGTAACACTTTAATCTTTAATGCTGACAAGCAAGCAAGCGTATAATTGTTTTTTTGTAAAAACTAAAAATGGAAATTTTTAAAACGCAAAAACCACTTTTTATACTTGTCGGTGTTTTCAGCCAAAAAAAAAGAAGAATCTTGAACGTAATCTATCAAAGCTACGCAGATTAGGGGGAGCATTAACTTTCTGCAAAAACTGATGATATAAATAAAATATACACTACAAAATATTACATAAAATCTTCAAGTCAATCATCTCTACTTGCTGATGTCATATCGGTGGCTTTCATGCAGGTGCTGTCAGTGCCATCCAACGGATGACCAGGGACAACTCACAGAAAAAAGTCAGTGTGGTTAATTTAATTGATTAGTGATTTATTAGCTAACGTAACTGCATCCATTTTTCATCAATTTTCGGTGTTTGTGTGTTAAAGTATCCGACAATGGTCCCACGACTTAATAGACTGAGAAGGACACTTGCTCCTTCTCAACTAGTTTTACGGACTTGCTGTGAATTTAATTGAGTGAGAATTGGGGTGACTAGAGAATAACTTTGTATGAATACCATAAAAAGTCTATATAAAAAACGGCTATCACTCAATTCACGTCTGGCTTTTCGAGTACTCAAAGGAATTGTGGTTTTAAAACATTCATTTCTCTGGTAAAAGGCAATGCTTTTCACAACATTGTTTTCCCGACCCTTCACGGGCTCTTGGGCGGTGTTGCTGTTAGACAACTGGCAGAGTTTGTTTTTGCTTAGCATTTACTCTCAAAGGAAATTTGCTTTCTCCCAAACTGCATCTGCAACATCAGTATCACATTTGTTCAACAAGTCTCGTAAAAGGTAGTATAACTTTTACGTAAAAACGTTACATCTTTTATTTTTAAAGGCTGATTGCTATACTTGCACTTGGCTTTATTGCACCGATTTTGAAAATGTGAAGACGAATGAGAAATGTGGGTTCGTCAAAACCATAAGTGTGTTAGTTTGCATTCCAGTATCTCGTACGGCCTACAGCATGTGGTTTTGTACTCTGTGTAAAAACGGGTTTTGTTCAATTCATATGTTGCTTTGTACCTACCCGGCATTTCTAACAAATTCCTTTCAAGGTAATCTGCTCTCCTCACTGCAAGCGGTGTTTTCCTACTCCTGAAGAACTTCCGGACTTTTCTTTTGGTTCTGACACCAATAAAATGAAGCACGTAGCCAAATCCAGATTTTGCGGGAGGGACAACCAAGAAAAGGACGACGGGGTATTATATTGGGCTGAGCGCAAAAATATATTCTGGGATATCTGTAAAACATCCATTTTGAGTACCAATTTAACGAAAATCAAGGGTAAAAATATCGGTAAAACGACTATTTTGTAAGGTTAAATTGTCGTAACTCGGGATTTTCAGTCTAGAGCTCATGTTTTCCACAAACCACACCGGAAACTAATTAGAAAATCTATAAAACATGAAAAAAGCGTCCTCGAAATTTTATGCAAACTTTTGAAAATTTGTGAATTTGCGCTGGTCATTGAGGATGGGGTGCCAGTGTCCCCGATGCCCCCCTCCGTATCTACGCCGGTAAACAGAATCTTCATCTGTTGGGCATTTGCTTTTTCTATGCTTACTTTCTCATCTGCAGTGACCTGAATGAGAATCAACTTCGCTTCACTTTTGCAAAATCAAAGTAATAAATTGCTCATATTGTACAGACAAACGTACTGCTCGCAGAGATCCCACATTTTCCTTTCACTAGAGTTTATTTGGAAACAGATTGAATCTGTTTTGTAATCCTGTACAAAAGTTTGGGAAAAGTGGATAAGTCAGACGAAAAGTTTGTCAGTTTGTTTACTTATATATCTTGTTAGTTTTTATATCTCTTATGTAAAGTTAATTTTTTATAGTTATTTATTTTAATTGGTAATTGCTTGACGTCAAAAATTACTTTATATATACAGTGTTGGAAGACATAATGTCGCGATCAAACATAGAAGTTGTTTGTAAAGTTGAAACGGTAAGTTAATTTTAGACTTAATTTAATTCACTTATTTAAATAGAAAATACTCAGGTAAATTTTATAGTTGATTTTTGAAATTTGTGTGTTTGGTCGTTTATTTGTTTGGTTGTATGCATGTAAGTAATTAGAATTTAAACACGTAAGTTCATAATTTTGAGAAACGTTTGTCAAAATACTACACTGGCCAAGCAAGCGCCATTAATTTATATTATTATTCAGTTGTTCATTGTCATATTTTTCACGGCGGGTGGCCTTTAAAGCTTACAATATTTCAGGGAGATTACAAATTTCATATTTATCCTTAATTATGGACCAATCCCCGTGGGAGTTCGGGGGTGAGTGACCTGATCAAAGAACAATTATAACTTCCACTGGCCAGTAGAAATTAGTGGAAGTTTCCACCTTTTGTCCACTGGACGAAAGTGGACATCCAGTGGGTATAGAATAATAACTACCACCGCCCACCTAAATTTTACTGGAAATTTCCTCTTTTGTCCACTAGAAAATTTCCACCTTCCACTGGACAGTTATTACTTGGACCTGATCAGCTACCATCGCAGTTGGGTTTTACCAATACGCCGCGGCAGGGACAACTTGCCCAAGGGGGATTTGAACCCAGATCCTACTAGCCACTCACCTGCTCCGCCCTTCTCAGTTAATAGTATAATAGGATTGAATATATATTGACGAAATAAATGTCAGATTTAAAATTGGTTGTAGTAACACGCATCACCCCATGAAGCTTACTAAAGCAATTATTGAACTGTGGTCTCATCACAGAAAGGAGGCTGGGTCCTCTGTGTGAGTCAAAAGGGCCAAACTTTGCTTTCATGGTTTTTTCATCATGTATTACACGCTAACTTCTTCTGTCACTCTGAGTTATGTGTTAAAGGTTTTAGTAACTCCTTTTCGTTAAAGTCCATCGGGTATGACAGCATACTAATTAGTCCAACCAGAGACTCTATCAATTTGCAAAACCATGATTTCAAAATTCCTCGTTCTTCAGAGTCTATCCGTTTTATGGCCTAATGGCGCTACAGCCGGAAACGAGAATCCCAAAATATTTAGTCACAGTCGTAAACTTCCTGATCTACCTGAAGATTTAATGTTGGCAAGAAAAACTGATGTTTTTGCAAACATTAATACTACTAATATAGAGAATACCAAAATATTTAGTCACAGTCGTAAACTTCCTGATCTACCTGAAGATTTAATGTTGGCAAGAAAAACTGATGTTTTTGCAAACATTAATACTACTAATATTAATTATAGCTTAATAATGGATATATTGATAATACATGTGTGCCTAATGAAATTGTAAGAAATACTATATTTCGAATATCTCCGGTTTAACAATTTTCTTCTTTTTGGCTTGGCGATTCATAATCATCGTGACATTTGTTTTGCCGAATATCTACATTGTAGTGTATATTGTTACCCTTGCATTGTTTACATACTGCAACGAAAAAAAATAGATAGGATACGTACATAGTACTGGCTCCAATGCAGAAACGAAGCAAAAGCAAGGAAATATTATTGTTATTATTATGATTTTTGTAATGAATGACTGTGGTAAGATGGGCAACATTAGACTCGCGAAACCATTTGCAGAGTAATTTCCCTTGTCTCTGCGTACTAATCTTCCAAGAAAGAGAACGTTCGGATTTACTTTTCAGAACATCAGATTTGTTTTAAGGTAACAAAAAAGTAGTTCTAACCTATAAATACAACCTGGTGCGGAACTCGGCCATAAAGGTTTATTAAATCGTTGACGGTTTTATGTTGCAAAATTGGGTAAATATTTATTAGTTTGCTTACCTATAGTTATCGACAGTGATCAGCTTAATTTCAAAATTATTTTTTCTTTTAGACGAGGGTTGGGATTGCCTGTTGTTGTTTTGTCATATTGGCAGCCCTCAATGTGGGCGAATCCATGTTGGACAATGTAGTCACCGACACAACAAATGTCAACTTAAATGAAAATGACGAGTCACACGAAGAGACGGGTGGGTACAACATTAATCAAACGGAATAATTATGAAAAGTTCTTTTTTTTAAATAAGTGCTTGTTTTTGTAGATCTGCTCGTGACATATTGGATTTTCTTGGGAGCCATCGCTATAATTCTCGTGATTGAAATATACCTCACCATGATGCTTAGAGAGGCTTGCAAACCTGTGAGTAAATGCCAATTAAAATTTCATTGCATTACAAGGTTGCCAGTAAAATATTTTATAGAGAATTGCTTGTTTTCAGGATTGTGACGTTACTACTGCATTAAAAAAGGCTTGTCTTTGGAGGAACGCGAGATTGTTTTTGCTCTCGTTTTATCCCATCAGTTTTTTTCTGTACAACCAGCAGACTTCGGGAGGATTGTTTACCCAAGTTTGTGTGTTCATATATCAAATTTGGGCAGTTTTTGTGGTTCATAAGTTCATTAATGAACTGAAGCAGAAGTCGGATGCAAACAATTATGTTGCTGAATGTGTTGTCCTTGGGTAATGGTTAGGTCTGATTGATTATTGAAAAGTACTCATGAGTTAATGTGGGTAAAATTCGAATTCGGAGATTTAATGATGAAAAATATTTCTTCGGCCAAGATTTCTTAACAAATTCCTTCACAATGCATGTTGGTTTATGTAAAAGGTAGCCAGAGTTTACCTTTTTCCTTCCAAAAATTTTGACCTTCACACAGATTTGTAAGAACACGGGGGACAAGGGGGGATAGTCGTATTCTGTAATGTTAAAGAATTTTAAGTTTAGTAATCTACGTAATCCTTCATCATCCCCTCATTGCCCAGATTCCTACTGCCATGGCTTCACGAACTTTCTTATTCATTCCTTGACGTCCTGGTTATCATTCAAACATGCGACTTAAGAACAAATATTCTATATACCGTATTTCCGCTAAAGATTGGGACTGCTATCTTTCGAAACTCTGAGTTGAAAAGGACGGTTATCTATAGAGAGCTGCTATGTTTAGAGAGCTGCTATCTTTCCAAAGTACGCAACTTCAATGGTTTAATTTTTATTATTTTTTTTATTCGTAACTACAGGAAAATTGTCCAAAACTCTTAATCAAACAATGTTATAATGACCACATCAATATAAAACACAATTAAAAATACCAGCTGGAATTTAAAACGCAACTTTAGATAGAAACAACTACAAAAATCGAGTTTTTGGACTCTTACTTAATGGTGAAACCTCTGAGAGGAAACTTGAGTGTTGTATTGGAAGGCTATCTTTAGAGGGCTGCTATGTTTAGCAGAAATGCATGTATTTTCAGTCAGTAGTTTTTGTACACATAAGAAATTATTAATTTTGCCAATGATGAAAGTAGTTTGAATTTGATTTGACTTTATTAATGCAGGGTGTTTACTAGCATTTCGCGGCGCGTAGTTTAACTTTATGGGTAATGTACAACTTGAAATTTTATGACTGTGTTGTTTGTTTTATGAGAGAGATCCGAATTAAGACCAAATGTTAAAATTCATCATTTAAAAACCGAAAATTAATTCTTTGTAAAATTTACTATAAATTACGAGTTATTGTAGTTGAGTTTCAACTTTTAATTATCGGAAACCATCTTAAAGTTTGGTTATCTTAAGTAGGAACAAGAACTTAGAGCTGTACACAAATACTACATTTCAAATTTTGTTAATCATTCAGATTTATCATGACTTGTAATCTAAACTATAAACTATTCTAAAAAGACTCGGTTTTACATCGCATTGCCACACACCTCCACAAACATTTATTTCTTCTTACACTGCTCGATTTAATATTTCACACTCATCGTGTAATCTGTCACGTACTTACGGCCGATGACGACATTCAAGAGACATTTTCTCTTTTACAAGAACGTTTATCTTGCCAAATTTAAAAAGTAATTTTCCACTAATTCTGTTTTTGGAAAACTGTGACGGGCGTGGTGTTTTAGTATCAGCAATACAAATGCTCACACGTTAAATTTTTCATTGTTCAATCTTTGTACAAACATCCATCATTTGCGTAATAAATTGGTTACACATGCGTGAGTTTGTCCATAACATTTTCTACTGGCATAGCGTTGGATACGCAGAAACCATTTTACTGTTGTTACGAGTTTAGAAAAATCAGTTTTACCACTTACACCTTCTCTATTTGTACCATAATTTTTTTGCATTTTTTGTTGACCTATCGCACTACGATTATAATCCAGACTTCAGATCCAACATATCCAGGATATGCTCAAGTGTGACAATGCTTCAGGACACGGCAGGTTATCAAGGTAAACGTTTGCAATTATTCTTTCAACGAGTAAAAATTCGAGCTATAAAATTTAATCATTGACTCACATTTGTCTTGTCTTATTAACAAATATACGGTAGTCAGGTTTCGTTTTATGATTGCAAACCCAACGGGAGACTATTCCAACTACATATCCCAACCTCTATTATCAATTAACCAATTTTTCGTGAGTTTAACAAAATTTCCAAACGATAATGTATCAAACTTCAAATCTCTAGGTAGCTTATTCCAGAGTGCAGTACCCCTATAAACTGGAGACCGCTTAAATGTTTGTGACGAGTGTTTAATCATAACTACTAAGGGAAAGGTTTTTTCATACTTGTCACAGATATCCAATAATTTATGTTTAACTAACCAATACATGTTTTAGCAAGCGAGAGATCAACTCTCTCAGAGAAACTCAGGAAGTTTAATTTACATAACAATTCATTTACATTAATATTATTAATCAAGGTTGAGAACATTTTACAATTTTTTCGTTTATTTACCTTTGATACAAAAAAACTGACAATGAATTTATTTACCATGTTCGGCAGGGCATCGAGTTGAATTCTAGTTTGGCTGCCCCATATATCACAACAATAATCCTGAATGGAGTGCACATTGGCATTAATTAAAACTTTAACCGCGAACCTATTTAAATATTTTTTATACCATATAGAAAGGATATTCTTTGCCGGGTTTTCTTTTTCACTGCCTCAAAATGCAGGTCAAATCGCAGAGACTCTTCAAAAATTACCCCAAGGTATTTAAAATTGGAAACCCTTTCAACAACTGAATCTTTCACAACAATACTTTTATGTTTTTCGTACTTTACTGCGACCTTTGAAAATATCATAAATTTTGTATTATCAAAATTCATCTTCATTTGATTCACAACACACCAGTTTTCTACATGTTCAAGTTGTAGTGAGAAAGATTAATTGTAAATTGTGGACTTCGGAAATCCCGATTCCTTTTTTGTATTGAATAGATACCATTTCATTTCAAACTGCAAAATATTTATTATTTTTTTAAGTATTTAAACATCTCCCAACTGTCTTTGATATTCCGAGCTGGACCGTACGCCAACTCGCATACTACATCTCCGAATTCTTACTTTTATGTATTTTAAATTGAAATTTTTTGCTTATTCCTTTTCCGTTCTACAGTCTTCCGACATAAAATTTATTATGCTCATCACATTCACCACGTGAACGTGAAAAACATGTACTTACCATTATGAGGCAAATATAGATGTTTAATAATAAATGGAAATTACTATTTGGCTACTAGAATAGGATTACCTACTCGCCAAACATTCCCGATGTGCTTTTGGACATTGTTGCTGTCAGACCTTTAACCCAGCAGAATGTTTTCCTGTTGAGGTTTTACTCCCTTGATTGCTATCTTGAGAGCTGTGAAGTAAATCAGTATCAACTACGCATCATTTTTGCCTAGCAATGTGATAAGTAGCAAACTTTGTACATACAAACGTGCAGATTGTACTAATTTTAGACTAACATCTACAACGTAACTTTGCTTGGTATTATTGATCTGATTTATGCAGAGCAGAGAAACTTGGAAAAGAGTGTGTGAGATACAACCACATAGTTAGCTTGCTTTCTCTGCAGGTTGAAGTTTGGGTAAATTTCATTGTGAAGTTAGTTTTGCATGGTGTAATTTGGCTTATATGCTCACAATATAAGATAACAAGTGCAATTGGTTTAAAATTTTCCTACACTATCTACCGGTAACGTTTGTTCACGAATATTTATATTGTGTTACGTTAAACGTCGAAAGAAACATTTTCTCTCGAAAATATTAAATCTAAAATTAAGAACTTTAACTACATAGTGGGTAGTGTCAGAGAGGAAGATGTGGCGATCAAAAGCAGAATTCGCTGCTGACGGGAAAACAGTAAGTTGGCTTTAAATATATTTACTGTCTACATACTTAAACAGAATGTAGCCAAGTAAAAATAAGTTGGGTAAACAATTATGAATTTACATAGATAGTTACCACCAACAAAGAAAATATTAAATCTAAAATTAAGAACTTTAACTACATAGTGGGTAGTGTCAGAGAGGAAAATGTGACGATCAAAAGCAGAATTCGCTGCTGACGGGGAAACAGTAAGTTGGCTTTAAATATATTTACTTTCTACATACTTAAACAGAATGTAGCCAAGTAAAAATAAGTTGGGTAAACAATTATGAATTTACATAGATAGTTACCACCAACAATGCGTTACATTTAATAGCAAAGAATTTACTGTTTACAGGAGAGGGTTGGGCTAGCCTGTTTTAGCTTTGTTATAATGATAGTGGCAACACTCACTATGGGTTCTACTTCGCTCGAAACCATTGAGCACCAAATTGTATTGACTGACTCTAGCATGACAACATGAAGATGAGATTTTTGATGACGACTCAAGCCAAGCAACAAAAAAGGGTGAGTGTAACTTCAATCAACGGGAATAAATATGAAAATTGATTTACCAATTGATTTAAAAGTGGAAAATTAAAAAATTCCGTCATTGCAGTTTAATGTCGTGGCATTAGGAATTTTCTATGGAATAGTCGCAATCAATCTTCATGTTGAAATATTTTTAGGCAAGCTTGTAAATTGGTAAGTAATGGCATAATATAACAGAAATTAACTGCGTTGGGTGGCTATCAGTAAAGTATTTTTTACTGATTGACTTGTGTCTTCAGGGATGTGACGTTACTGTGGCTATGAAAAAGTCTAGTCGTTGGAGAAATTTGAGATTTTTTTGCTTGTTTTACCGCGTCGGTTTTTATTGCTACCGTCACAAAATGTGGCTATTAATTACCGGCTTTTGTTTGTTTATATGGCAAATTTGGGCAATTTTTGCTGTGAGCAAATTCATTAATGAACTGAAACAGAATTCCAAAGAACAGAGTTATGCTGCTGAAAGAGTTATATTTAGTAACGATAAAGCGTGTCTCCGCGATGAAAAAAAGCGTTTGGGAATTAAAATGGGTCAAATTTGAAAAGTTAAAATGGAAAGTTTGTATTTCACCATTTTCATGCATGGTTGATTATGACGAAGTTATCCATCTTTTATTTATTTCCTTCCAAAACTTTTTAATTTTGAACCACGTGTAGATATCTATCTATAAACACAAATTAACAGTTATGTAACATATCTTTGAACAATGATCATTTTGTTTATAAAATTTTCAAGAAGTACACCCTGTTCAAGTGAAATAGAACCCAGTAATGCTGTCCCATGATAATTTCGGTTTTCAAAAATCCAGAACTACACACTACTATTTAACTTGAAATTTGACGACCGGAGTTTTTTTGGTGGGGTCAATAAGACAAAAGTAGTTTCATTCAAATTCAGGTATTGAGATAAAGTGTTCAAATAATTACAAACAAATTTTGCGTGCACTGTCACATGTTAAAATGTTGAGCCTAATTCATTTGAACACCTTATCTCAAAACGTACTGCTGAAGTTTGCATGAATCTTTTTGAGTTTGTTACCCAGGCCAAAAAAAACTCCGGTCGCCAAATTTCAAGTTTAAGTATTGTACACAAAAATTTCTCAATTTGGTTTTCAAAACTTTTGAAAACCAAAATTAACATGGACAGCCATATCAGCTCCTATTTCAATTGAACGGAGTTCATGTAACAGTCCTAGTGATGTCATGTATAATTATATTGGATATCTTTTATACTACTGATTACTATCACCGCACCGACGGTTGCTGGTCGTTGTATATGTGTATTTCTTAGCATTTTTTTCGCCCTCTTCAAAATAAAATCGTTCCAGTAAATTTTGCGACACGCTTGAAAACCTAGCAGTGGTAGTGTTAATGATCATACTCAGTGTTAAGGGTTGGCCCCTAAATTTGTTCATTCGCTTGTACTCTTAAAAACAAAATTAAAAGTTAAGTTTAAAATTGTATATCCCACAGTTAAATGTTTCAAGTGTTGTTTTGTGAGTAGATATTTACAAGTATGGGGATACAAACATTGGAAAACAATTTTGGCTAAACAATTTAATTTATATTTCAAAAAATTTGAAATTACGTCATTGTTACCTGGATGGGTTTTGACCTTCACTGTGAATTTAAAAATGCAACGTGGAATACGAAATGAACTTGTCGCTTCTGCTACCTGGAGAGCCAACTGAATTGCCCATGAACTTATATTATTATTATATTATGATATTCGACGTTGAGATTGTGCTGCTGTTATTTAGACAACGAGAATAATCTGCTTGATCATTTACTCTCAGACACACTTACCCTCTTCCAAAATGCATAGTCAATCTCCATCAACTAAAGATTGTTTGCAGTACTAACTTAATAGGAATAGGAAGCATGCAACGTTAGCATAAATATGTACGTACAGATTTTTGCCCGCTGATCATACAATGTAACTTTGCATTGGCTTATTGAACCGATTCTGACAAATTAGAGAAGAGCAAGATGAGCGGATGTGTCAAAACCTGCACCGTATTAGTTATCTCATACGGCGTAAAAGTTGTACTTTTAATCATTT
>JAHZNB010001279.1:0-19507 GCA_027744295.1 Callyntrura guangdongensis
TTCCAAAATGGTGTATGATAGGAATGTCGTCGTCGCTAAAAAAATGAAGCAGCAGCAGTAGAGCGTGAGTATTGTTATTATTATTACTACTGCTGGTACTACTACTGCTATTATTATTTTTTAGAAGAAATAGAGGAAAATATGGAAGGCGTATTACCAGGGAAATGATCAAGAGAAGAACGAGCATAAAGAGAGAAAGGGAAAATGGCTGGTTCAGTGAACGGCAAATCGGAATGTCTGTGAGTTCCCCGGCGCGCTTTCACTCTCTTTTTCGCTCGCTCTCTTTGTGTCTCTCATTACAGTACAGATAGAATTGCAATATTATGCTGTTGCTCCTTCTCAAATTTCCTTGAGAGTAGACAAAATGCTGACTCTTATTATTACGATTATGGCAATACACGCACAGACAGAGGCAAAGGAAGGTGGGGGTGTACAACGGAAGGCGATGACTGACTGGAATATCTTATCTCATCATCGTTTCTCGTTCTTTTTCAAAGCGAGCAGTTTTCTTTGATGGGGAAAATCAGTGCGTTTAATATCGTCATCACTGACACATGTCGATATCGTTGACTGCCTCGATCTCTCTCTCTCTCTCTCTTCTCATGAATTTTGCATTCCGTTTCTGTTTCTCATTATTGCCCGTATTGCTGGAACAATTTTTCCATATATTATGTTTTACGAACACTTATATTTTCTCGTAGTACAATATCCACTTCTTTGGAAGTTTCGCATGAGTGCCGATTATTTCCGGGTGTGCATCTTGCTTTTTTTCAGAGGAATATTTATTTTGGTCTATGCCAGCTCCTGTTTTTAAACTCAAAGAAATTCGAAAGCACGATTATCCGCCTCAAAAACGACGCAGCTAATGAGGGCAATAAAGGGTTTCCTAAGGAAACTTTAAAATTTCGTTTTGTGTGTACAAATAACTGCCGCTAATTAGATCCATTTTCTCTCAAAGTAGTCAAGAGTGCACTGTTGAGAAGAGTCCTTCCCTTCTAACAAAAAAGAATAGCTTTCAATTCAATGTCACTTCCGAGAATTAGCTTTTATTTCTCATTTCTGGAGTGTTTCCTTGGATCTTGTTAAATGATGCCGGATCACGTCTGCGGATGAGAAGACGATTTTTGGCACAATTTTCGCCGTTTTAATGTCATTAGCAGAACAGCAGCAGCCGTTCCAGCTTTGGCGTGTTTCTTTCCCAACCCATTAAACTGATGACGCTGACACACTGACGACGCGGATAATTGGGTGAATGGAGAAAAGTGCTTTTTAAACTGGCATTGTAATAAGTTGGGAAATATGTCCAACATGAAAAAAGTACTGATATGCATGGCATTGGTTTTGACGACCCTAAGATGACAACAGTAAAACGGCAACCAAATGAGCCACTTCCGTTGTCTATTTCCCCCAAAATCTATTTTGTGTCGGCAATTTTCCTTTTTCCTTGCTAAAAGTAAAACAATATATTTCGCAAGTCAACGTGTTATTCTCCGCCTCGGCATCATTATTATCAGTGTCATCAGGAATGGGGCTTTTATGATTATTATCAACAGAAGTCGTTTTTGTGGGCGACACGGACTACCTTATAGAGAGAGAGAGATTAAAGTTTTCCCCGGAAAATCATAAAGAAGACGAGGGAGTCGCAGACAGCGTAGAGAAGAGACAAAACAGTCAGGAAAGTTGATATCAAGTACTATTGGCGTGGCTTTTTCTGGTTCTAAAATGAGTTTGGTTTTTTTGATGGCACATCTTACTCTCCATCTCCGTCTCTTTCTCTGGCTGTATCTTTTATTCTGCTGTCAGCAAAAAACAGAAGGAGGACAAGGGTTTACTATACTAGTGCAGTGTAAAACGGACAAGTAAGTTACTATGACAGAGTTTCTGTTTTTTGGGGTACCAGCTGACAAGGCCATATTATCCTTCGGTAGAGAACCAACTCTACCAAGTTGACTGGCATCATCATCGTCATCATCCTTTATACAGGGTCATGAATGACCCATGATATTGGGCTGAAGATGCTGCTTATAGGAGAAAATTTTGAAGTCGTTTAGGCTAAGTAGTTTACGACAAATTGACAGTTTTATAGGTCATCCTCTTTACAGAAACACACACACACACCAGCTTGCTCGTGGGCAGAGCCAGCAAAGGAGAGAAAATGCTGCGCTTTTTTAAACGAGCATCCACGACGACAATCTTACCAACGGACGCACTAGCCCGCAGTCGTGTTGACTTTTTTCTCTGTAGACATAAGGAAATGGCCATTATGAATGGATTTTCTTATGGTGTGCCCATGGAAGTTTGCAAAATGGTTTACTTTCTGTGTTGTTATGACTATTATATTACTATACCAAGCATGGTTGCCATAGTAAAGGCGATGGCAATGTTAAATGCAGGGATAGAGATGGGCAGTTTTTAGACGATAAAAACTTGAAGAAGGTAAAGTACGTAACAACGGGGCATAATCGCTGTTTGCCCTAGTAGTAGCCGTAATCATCTTTGCAGTTTTTGCTCTCCCCTTCCTTTGAAAAAGTTGTTGGGTGATTCGGGTGCAAACTAGACTTGGCTTAGACTTAGCCAGAAGAAAAGTAACCTACTTCCGGGGGAATAGTATTGACTAGAGTGGATAAAACATCTGCAGAAAAAGCTGTGTTGTTTGGCTGTCCAGAAAGTACGCGGAGAGGATCTCTTTGCTGCTCCCGTTGCCCCACAAACTGTTTATTATTGCGAATGTGACTGTAAAACACACACATATATATTCCGACGCACGCTTGATTATCATACACATGATACGCAATATTCTGCCACTGCGGCTTTTTTTCTAAACTCTGTTCTTGCATTGTCATCCGAAATGAAAGTGAGAAAAAAGAATAAAGATAGGATAGCAGCATACGTTTTGAGTTTTTTTTTAGCTTTTTCTGCAGGTTGGCACGTCATCTGGACTTTTTGCACTGTTATGATGATGCTCATCATCAGGATCATAATCATCATCGTCATCATTGCCGTTTTTGTAACGAGACCATGTTCCCGGAAAAAGACCTTTTTGGGTTGTTGCCAGCATCTAAAATCGCTTCGATTTTTTCTCTCGAGACCTGCTCCCTTTTCTTTCGTATGAACGATCTCACTCCCGTGTAAACTAGCATCACCGGTTTGCCTAAAAACAAAGTTATTAACTTAATTCTCTAGTGGAGTATTAGTAGTACGGGCGATGACACCAGAGAGTCACGAAACAAGACATGTCCACGACTTGACGTCGAGCATTTTTCTGTGCTAAATATATATACCTACGTCTTTATGTATTCATCCATCTGTCCGAAAAATTTATGTACGTGCCTGTTCCATCCATAAAGACTACACGACCACCATCACCGTAGCTGTCACCAACTTCGATGATCTAGTGCCACCAGGGCTATATCAGAAGACAATGGAGCAAAATACAATAGCAAAAGGGTACAGACAATTACCAAAAGAGCTGGTGAAAAATGACGATGAACGTACATTTACCCATCGTCCAAATCCGCTACTGACGGCAGTCATTTTTCCATGAAAATATTAAACTGGGCGAGAGAACAAAGTTCCAGAGGGTAAAATACGCGTAGAATTATGTCTGCATGACGATGCCGTAGATAAAAAGAGAAAGGCTATGTGACAGTTGTCTACTGTCAAGCGAATTCTACCGCAGTAACCACACGCATATTTAGATATCTTGGTTAATTTTTTATTTTTTGTTCATTTGCGCGTATTATATCGATCCCATAGTGCGTAGGTCGCATCACAAATAAAATCTAACTGCTGGCGTGTGTATTTGCGTAAATAATATGTTTACACGAGAGAAGTCAATAACAACGACTGTTTCTGGAAGCCCTTGACTGAAAAGACGTAACTAGCTGGCGCCTTTGCAAAACGTGGGTGGCGTATTTGTGTGTGTGTTTACGTGTGTGAAAATGGATTTGACGGAATAAATAAATAATCCAGAGGCAGGGAGAAAAATATTATAGCTTATTAATGTTCTGTCCATATTTAGGCCGACTATCGGTTTGCTTTCGACATACAAAATATTTTATAAACTCTATTTAATATTTATTTTTCCCCATTGGTGCTGCTGTTGCGATCATATTTACTGGACATACTATATACTCCCTTTTGCTGTCAAGGTCTGAATCGAATGTTGACACACAGACAGGAGATGCTATCATTGCCCTTCCACGTGTTGTCCATTGACATGATAAAAAATGACAAAATTTGGAGCTTCATACGCAATTCTGATAATTACGATGATTGTAACAGCGATATTGGGGTTTTTTACCTGTGTGTTTTTTAGGTTTTTATTTTTACGAAATTATCGGCTGTCTATCCTGTTTTTGACTCAAAATGTTCCTTCTAGAAATTACCTGGTTGTGTTTTCACATTTTACCTCTTCCTGTGTACCAATTTTTTAAAAGCTTCCATTCATTTTGTTTATTTACGCCTTTTCTATAATAAAAGGAAGTGGTTGTTTCGTTAGAATAAATGGATGAAAACGTTCAAATAAATGTGAAACATGTTTGACGTTCCCACAATTAATAAGTACGCTGTTACTGCACTTCTCCACACAAGCTATTCACTGCAAAATTCCGAGGAATTCAATCATTTTCCCTCTTTTCTCTTGTCCAAGTACTGTTGTGTAGGAAAGGAAGTAAGTTTGTGATACAGCAATAATATTTGCAGTGTGTAGAATATTCCCGTAGTCCTCCATCCTACAGCGACGATGTTGACTTGAGAGTTGAGAGTGTCTGCCTTGCAGAATTTCTGTTATTATTTGCTATGATGGTTAGGGAAGTAATGTGATATTCAAGTCAGATACAGAATACCCTGGGAAAACAAACACTACCATATAACCACGTAGGTAGTAATATATACTTTCTCTCATGATGGTCGGCTTTGCTTGTAACGGCAACACAGAAAAAAGAGAAATACACCCATTTCATCATCATCACTCGTTATAACAGGCGTTGTCGCCGCCGATACAGTAAAAGGGGAACGGGGGCCCATAAATCTACAATGACGATTAAATATGCATTTTGCCCAGTTTGCTTAAACCACAGCGTGCTCGAGGCGAGATGGTGTTGGTATAATAATGTACCGACAAAGAGAGTTTTCTATCGACTGAATAAATGTAGGTTTTTATAGGAATTGTTATTTGGCACTGCGAACATGAGGTCAACTAGTAACTCACACGAGAAATCAACTTTGAAGTAGGAACGTGGAGAATAACAACAAAAGGAGGGGGTCACACACAACTTCTCCATATCATCATCACCATCGTCCTTTTGGTGAGGATGATGTTGACGGTCATAACGCAGGAGTGGGCGACTTTTACACACAGGACACGACGCTGACATTCGAGTGAAATTGCGAAAAAAAGAAAATAATAGTTGACGAGCCACAATGTAAACAGGGGAAATTGAGGGTGAGTGTACGAAATTAGAAATAAATGCGTATAGGTATGTATGTATGAACAAGTGTATTTTGTGCATGTTGTCGGGTTGGTTGATGTTGTTGAACAAGTACGTGTTCCATCATTTTCATCATTGCCATCTCAAGGAAAAACATGGTGAAACAAGCGAGTTGTACAGGGATCACTACTAACCCAGAGGCGGTGCTGATGAAAAAGCTTTATAGGATTGACCGCTGAGTTGGAGGAAAAGGGGAAGGAGAAATGGAGAGAAGGAGAGAGGGTACAGGAAGTCAAATAAATATCAAACAAGCATATTGTTTCGATTAAATGCGGCTATCCTGTAGGAAACTTTCTCTCCATTTCACTTTATAATATAACTTGTGTGTTTGCTCCTGTGTAGTGTGTATTGTTTCACAGTATAACGGGAACACGCACAGTTTTTATCGCTAGTTCCGCCAACTGGACATTTATTTAACACTCTAACGGAAAATGGGGGGAAATAATAGATAGCTGTTTTATGGGGAAACTGCAGAGTATTTATTACATTGGGGAAAGGGGAAATCGAGTGAACGGGCATTTGGAAAGGCAGACCATGTGCACGCAGGAATATTGACTATTGCTATGTATGAAGGAGGTGATGAAGGTGAAAAGTGGGAAAATGTGACGATTTCTGATGGAAAAAAGGGAGATAGATGAACAGATAGATAGATGGGCAGATAGCCGCGCGGTGGCAGGGATAATAGAAGCGGTTTGTGTTGTAGCAGAAGTTGTGGATGGACATAAAAGTTAAAGTAAAATCGATAAAACACTCATGAATGCTTGCACGGTGGGGAGAAGAAGGTGGAATATTGTATACTTGAGCTTTTCATCGAGAGAAAAAAAGAAAGAGAGTGTGTGTGTCGATAACAATAAAAACACCACCAGCAGAAAAGGCGAGATAGAAAGATAGGTGAAAAGAGTTTTTGAAAGAGAAAAAATAGATTTTGCACGCACACGCTTCCGTCTCACGTCCACTCAAACGACGGCGGCTGCTGTTATGGTCAAGGCTTATCCTTTTTCACTTTTCTCTTCGCCAAAATAGTTGTTTGACTACGAAAGCCAATGAAGTTGCAGGGTCTTCCAATTATGCGCGGCAGATTGTGTGGCTACGCGAAGGACAGGGAGGGATAAGAAAGAAATACAAGGTGCGAGAGAGAGGCAACGCACGCCTGCACATACACAGCTTGTTTATAGACTACTCCCGTAGAATGCGCTGAATTTTTAAGAGGAAACGGCGATTCGATTTATTTGATAACTATACGTAGGTACCTGATATTTATGACGATGCGAGTACAGGGGTACGTTGTAATAATAATAACTATTTATACAAAGGTAGGTACACTTTTAGATGTGCTATTTTTCAGTCGGAGCACGTTTCACCAGATTTTTTTCGCGCCTGCTGGAGTATTTCGATATATTTATAGAGAATGGAGAGTGGGAAATGGAGAAAAATTCCAGTTATTTGGAATAACGATCAAAAAAGAGAAAGAGGGTTTGGTATTTTGATTGGAGAAAAAAGAAGTAAATACGAAGGTGGGGATGATGATGGTGAAAGAAGATGGCACGTTTAAGTGGAGCAATAACAATAATAATTTAAAATGCACCACATTTATCAGCTTTCAAGGTTAAAGTAGGAATGAAGGTAGGTAAAATGCAGGGAGAAATTCAAGAGATAAAATGAAACATACATATAATATGGCGAGAGAAAAGGATGAAAGATAAGAAATTTGGTATAAAGAATGGCATTGATTTTCCTTTGTTATCTTTTGGCAGTTAGTTTAGTTTTGTTTGGGGAAAATTGTTGAATGGCCTACTTCATGCCGTCGTTCCGGCAGGAGGCATAATGAAAATATCAGAGAGAGAGAGATAACAAGAGACAGGGAGGAAAAGCAAAAGCAACTTTTGTTTTTAATTTTGTCCATTTTCTTCTACTTTTCTTCATGTTTCCTTCTTTAAATTAGAAAGTTGTATCCTTTATAAAATCACAAGCACACTTTGACAACAACTGTTTCAAAATTGGTTTATAAATATCTTATAAGAAAGAGAATATGTTCTTTCTTTTGTAATTATGGTTTCATAATCAGCCCACATAACGCATACCATGTCCTTACAGATCATCCAAAAGAGGTTTTCTGTGACGCTTGAAAATTGATGCCCCTTCTGTCTGTTAATGGGCTCAGGTTTTTCAGGTAACCTTGAAAAACCCGTCTGCTGCTTGTCATCTCTCTTTGTTCCTTGCTGCTGTTGTATTTCCTGGGGCAAAAGAACAGGACCGATAGATATTTTGTTGAATGTACTATTTACATTTTATAATGACGTCTTTCCTTTAAATAGATGAAACCTCGTTTCTTGTGTTTTATTATGCTTCTTGTATCACTACTCTGTGGTATGTAATCAAAAAGCAGCAATTCAAGGGTAGAAGATTCTCTCTATTTGCTCTTTCCTGCTTCACTTATATTTTTGAGGTTCACAACAGCAGAAATACTGATACAGTATAATACTTCATTCATTTTCATGGACGTATGACGCATACTTTATTACTTTATAAATTGTGTATGTACATCCGTGTGTACCTCCGTTTGTTTACAGGATATTTCGCCAGATACGACGAAGAAAGAGAAATTTTCTAGGTTAAAAAATAAATCGTCTAAGCACGTCAGGGTGATGAAACAAATTATTTCGTCAACATTGTTCCCGGTTTCTCTCGAGTTAACATACTTTGTGCATGCTGGCCTATTTTCACATTTTTTCTTCCTTCCATCCTCCTTTAATTTCTTCATCACCGCTACACTTGTCGATGTCTAAGAATGCTTAGGTAAGTTAGTATGAATTGTCGTAAATGGTAAGTAGGCCGTAATGAATCCGAATTTCGTGCATCAGTTCCCCTCGAAATTACAATCATTATAATATTTGCATGTCATTGTCAGAGGCGCGATTGTGCAACATGCAACAAAAGGGAAAGGGGAGATGCAGCACAGTAGAAAATAATCCGCCTACTCAGCTTCTTATTGAAATAATGAAATTTTCACATCTATGCATGTAATTTCAAATAAAAGACCAATGATCATTCTCCTCATTCTCTTCTTTCATAACTCCAAACAAAATACTTGTTCATACCTCTGCAGCGTATAAAATAGATAACATGATGCACCGCTTTTATATATAACTCGAAGAAACTCTTCAGATAACGGTCTGTTGTGTGAAATGAGGATTCTAGCACCGGGGATTTTTTACGCAAGTCGTATATTTAAATACCATGTGGCTACGTAGAGTAACAAAACGTTCATACAGGCAGAAATACTATTTTGCAAAGAACTCGAGAGAGAAAGGAGGAAACGATTTATGTGCCAGCCGCCAAGTTGATATATTGAGCATTATTATTTTCTTTTTTTTCTCTCGTGTGCCTCTACAACCGGGGACATTGCTGGGAAATAACGGGAGGCAGACCGTATCTGGGTGTACTCATCACTTGATCGGTGGATATATATGGGTTTGTGCTGCCGTCCACAAGAGAATTTCCTTTTCGATAAAATATTCCAGCAGCTCCGCATTGTCTGTAGAAATGGTGCTCACATATTATTATTCTGGCTTTCGCATTGCCAATGTCGTCGTTATTATTATTATCAAGGAAAGAAAATTGTCGTTATCATCATCATTATCATCACCGCCGCTGTCTGTTATTGTTCTTATCTCAGTATTATCAGCCTCGTTGTTGTTGTCGTCGGTGAATTGCCGTTATTATCGTTATTTCCAAAGACTGGAGCAACACCGTGTAATAAAGCAACAGTATTGAAATTCCCCTCTTACGAGGGGAGGAGAAGATGGAACGCCGACTAAAAAAGGAGTAAAAATGAAACGATATAATTTTCCCTAGACAGGAGTTTTAAATGTCTCTAGAGACAGAAAAGGGAAATCGCGAGAGAGATATATGCGAGAATTTAGAAAGATGTCAAGTTTGATTTTATTATTGTTTTTCTTCGTTCGTTTCTCACTCATGTTTTATTTTCTATGGAGCCTCCAGACATGTATTGCGTCTAGTTAACGACGCGACCTTGGGGAAGCTTTTTTCTAGAGCGGGAGCAGTTAAATTGGGTACATGAAGTATTGAGTGAAAATACATATAACTAGTCTAACCTCGGATCTTCCTTTCACGGTAATTGTAACGCCCCCGCCCAAAACGAGCTTAGCTTGTTATTTTCTGTCGGCTCAGTGCACACCACTATTTTTACCCGTTGAATTTTCATTCATCATTGGTTTTTTGTAGAAAGGAATTTAAAGAGTCTATGCCCATTTTACCACTTTTGCTGTTTGAGATTTCAGTTCAAGGGAACGTCTGAAATTGCATCCTTTTCCTATGCGTATGAAAGTATTTATTTGGAACGGTTATGGCTTAACGGTGTACCCAACTCAGTTTACCCTAAAAGTAGGCCAAAATAGCTCTCACAATCCCAAACTTTTTTCTATTTTCTCTCTTACAAATTCATTTTTACCCATCTTGTCGATAAAAGAGAGAAATAAACCTGTTGTCATTTTCATCGAGAACTTTTCATAAAGCAGGGTAAATTAACAAGTAGCTTATCTCAAGATGAGGAGAGTTTGTATAACAAAAGCCCATTTAATTTAACTCTCTCCCTTTCTCCACTTTCTCTTTTGATTTTCCTTGACTGAATAAATATTGACCTGTTTTGACAAGTTTCAAAGGGATACTGAAAATATTAGGTAAACCCCTTTTTGATAGTTTCAGCAGAAAAGCTTGAATAGCACAATGATAATAATAGTGATAGTATTTTGTTTAGAGAAGCTTGCAACTCTTCAAGTACTCAGGAAAAATTGGAAGCTGGAAGTACCCCATAAATGGTAACTGATATTAAAAACAGTACGCTACATGTTTTAATCATCATTCACCATGAAAGGAGATCATTTATTTGGTCTTTTCTTTGTTGATGTATCAGTATTTTTTGCGTAGGAAAAGTTGATTGGAAAATGATGAAAATCATAAGCAGCTTATACACTTTTGCAGTCTAAGTTGGACGATTTGCACAAATTATTTTGAAAATAGAGCTGTTCTACTTATAATACCAACTCGATTTTTTCTCAAGGCACACAACAACGTGAAAATAATTCGAAATTAATAGGGAAATTTAGTATATTTAAAGGAGAAAAATTTGCAAATTTTCATTTCTTTTAAAAAATTCGTTCACCCGGAAGTTGAGATATTGTAAGCTCGATAGCTTGAAAGCATTCAGATTCTTCGTGAGTTAATACAGACAGTCTTTAAAAAACAATTTAGTAACAGTCCACTTGAAACAGGATAGCATGAATTGAAGCAAATTTGCGTTGTTTTTCAAGACTTTTTTATGGGAGATTCCCGAGAGTGGAGTGGTCTATTAGGTAGCAACCAAGCATCGTTACTTGTTACCTAATTTATTCTGGTTTTGACGTTGTCTAATAATGAGTTCAAAATAGAGCTCTCTAATGACTTCCAGATAAGTTATGGAGTAGATGGAAAGCAACCTCGAGGTAGTACACTATTTGGTAAATTTCTCTGTTTCTCGCTTGCATAGCCTTCCCTTTGGCTAAATGTACCTATCTATTTTATTAGAGCGCCCGTGATTTCTAAACTTGTTTCCGTTTTGGCTTCTGGCTTTCCTTTCCTAGAAATTGTAATTGGAATCATTGTAATTACTAACGAGAGGGAGAGAGAGAGACTCTTGACAAAGGTAAATATATACAGGAGGGATTTCATTCTTCAAAATTTAATTTACCCGGAATTATGTTTCACTGAGACGTTTCAGCTTACAGTTTATTACGGTATCCTTTTATGGAAAATTCATCCATCTGTGATGTTTACCCTTTTCATCTGTATTACATGTACAGTATATCTTCACGTCTCTTTTCTCTCTAAGTTAACATCGCATAGTCACGTTTTTTTTCTTCATTTACATTTGGCATTTAAAACTGTGCTTCCGCCACGTGAGCGAAATGAGAGACCACCGCTATGCCAGTAACTGTGTTTATTTGCCCTTTTCATTCTTCGGTCTTCGTGTAGGAGCTTGTATAAATTCAGCTCAAGGACCTCCATGTTTTTCTAAGAAATTAAAAGAAAAATGAGAGACCACTGCTATGCCAGTAACTGTGTTTATTTGCCCTTTTCATTCTTCGGTCTTCGTGTAGGAGCTTGTATAAATTCAGCTCAAGGACCTCCATGTTTTTCTAAGAAATTAAAAGGAAGCATATTTCGCGAATTATAAAATTACCCGTTACAGTTTGTCAGAAAAATTGCCTGTCTCATTTGAAGTAGTTCGCCTGTAAAAACTAATTGTACCGATAAAAAAAATACTTCCCGGTAGAAATTGTGTGTATCCTCTGGATGTGCCAGAAACCGTTGAAGGCTCCCTTTTCAAGGGTATATGGTTTTGCCAACGGCTCCCGTCAAGAAAAGGGACTGGAGGGAACGAGAGAGAAAAAGGAAAGAAATAGGGAAGCATTTTTGTGCCAAGTGAACCAAGTCGCCATAAATTAGTCAGCAAGTGACGACGACAACGACGATTCTCCAGCTGTAACCTTCCAGAGAATTTTAGGTACGTATACACACTCATTGGAGGAGAGGAGAAAAATTCTCACAGACAGAGCTGCAGAGCAGAGCGTTTTTTTTTGTCTTTCCTTTTTTAGGTTCCCTAGAGAGTCGTGTCATGGCAGAAAAGCTCTATTTGCTCTGATGAGCAAAAGGCCAAGCAGAAATGGCAGGAAAGGCTGGACTCACAAAAAAAGAAAAGATTTACAAAAATTTTCCTTTTGGATTCTCCCTCTCCCAGTCGTGCCTTAGTTATATGCATGTTCAAACTATCTTTCCACCTTACCTTTGAAAATTTCCTACGTTATATTTTTTCTCTCGCTGAAGTCAAAAGCAACCATGATGATGATTACACGCTGGCATTCCCATTTCATCGAAAATGGGAACAGATGTCCAGAAATGACCACTTTTGGTTTGTTTTTATTTTCCGTATTATCATTATCACTATACAGCGTTTCTGCTCTTTCCTTGTACATTTTCAGCTTACAACTTTCTTAATTGCATTAATTATACGAAAGGCAGTCAAAGGCTATTCCTGTCTCTTCAATGAGTTTTATCACCAGGTTTTCTACACACAATACTGGCTTTAGGTATAAAACACTCGTATAGTTTCTCTAGCTGTCTCTTTGATGACGAACCTTACGAATATATATGGATATCGTATGGTAAGGAACTTTTTACAACGAAGGTTAAACTTTGCCTTCACACACCAGGGCATGTGGACATGCTCTTATTTCCTTCTTATTCCGTCCCTCTTGTTGTTTAATTCATTTTGGGTAAATGAATTAGAATTGCCAATTAGTTTGGGGACTGAAACACCCTGACAGGTACACGTCGTATCAGCCAGGATCACTGGTGATGTGTGTACTTTGTCGGTAATATGATGGCAGTTTGTTTTGGTGGCAGTGTATGAGAAATTGGAAAGGAACAACAAGAAATGTTAGCTTGGTCAGGAACAACATACCCACCACCAGGCCGCTACGTTTGTAAGCTGGAGTACACAGGAAAATGGAAATCTATTTTGGAAGGAAACTTCTCTAATTGTATTATGACTTATGAGAGAGGACTGTCTAATTAATATACCTGCTATAATTGCAGCAGTAGAGACGCCGCTGAAAACTTTGTATTGATACGAGCTGATTGAATTGATGAAAACTTGATATTTTGGCTTGTCAGTTGAATTGGTATTGTTATACAAAATTTGAGCGAATTTGGATAAAATTTAATTTTTGACCCCCGGGGGTCAGCCAAATTTGCTGAAATTGCACCCCAGACATGCTACAAACCTAAGGTACCTGTGTGCCAAATTTGAGCCAAATCCACTGCAGCGTCTGGCCTGTAGAGTGATTACGCACAGACAGACAGACAAACATGTTAATCTCACTAATCCGATGAAATATCTTTTACCGGCGTAATAAACCGGATATGTTGTTGTGATGTGTATTAAGAAGGGAGAAGAGTTACATAAAAGCTTTGGTTATGAAGGCAAGCAGAATGATGATGTAACTTTCCGTGTTAATTTGAAATTGTTATGGTAATTTCTCCGTAAAAGATTCAGAAAAGTGGGGAAATTGTGTAGATATTATTTCTTCCTTACAGAACACTTTGGTTTTCTGATTTTATTACTTTGGTTATTACTGGCTATAAGCCTGTGTATGTCCTACCGTGGCTACCGTTCCTCTCCAGGCCGGACGTACCTCTGTTTTGCACCTCACTGATGCATGCATGAGTTCACGTTACAACACTTACAACAACACAGCTACTAACATTTCCATTTGCTGATTGGGGACTCAGTCAAACTGGGTAATTTTAGAGACTCGTAAACAACACAGTTTTCGTAACAAGGGTCTCTGTTTTATTGAAAATCAGATTTTTCATATATTCAAAAGAACCGTTGGTTTTATAACGGTTTTTAATCAAATATACTATTTAGTTCAAAACAAACTGATGTTGCATCCCGCATGCAATTTGCAAAACGGTTGTTTCTTTTTTTTGAATTTAACTCAACCGTCTCTACTTTTACAACTGCTGCAAGCCAGTATTTTTAATAGAATGTAATTGATGTACTAGTGGGAATTCTACCATGTGTGTCTGTGTCTTTCGACAGCGAAATGGGAATATCATGTTTTGTAGTACCTCCCTACAAGTTCCTTCATAGAAAAAGAACCGTTGGTTTTATAACGGTTTTTAATCAAATTACTATTTAGTTCAAAACAAACTGATGTTGCATCCCGCATGCAATTTGCAAAACGGTTGTTTCTTTTTTTGAATTTAACTCATCCGTCTCTACTATTACAATTGCTTCCAGCCAGTATTTTTAATAGAATGTAATTGATGTACTAGTGGGAATTCTACCATGTGTGTCTGTGTCTTTCGACAGAGAAATGGGAATATCATGTTTTGTAGTACCTCCCTACAAGTTCTCTTCATAGATTCTAAGTACTTCTTCAAATGCACCAAAGCTTCTTTGACATTTTATGCACAAAGCACTTTTAGCCATGTTTTTCAAAACTGCAAACCCATAATTACGGACGAAAGAATTCTATCTGTCGGCTATTTCGAACTAATATTGGTGTTTAACTTTCACTTTTCAAAGTTTGAAAACTCGTTTGCAATGCAAACAGAATAGCAATGTATAATGGTGGTCCAGGCTACTCAAGTTCCTCGCAAGTTAGTCACTTTCCCTTTAAAAGGCTAAGTAATTTTTAAAAAACGTTCAGAAATGTGTACATATTTATTTCATATATAAGATATTTCATCTGAGTAATGAGTTTAGCGCGTTTGTCTGTGCGTCATCACTCTACAGGCCAGATGCCTCAACCGATTTGGCTCAAATTTTGCACACACGTACCTTAGGGTACTGGCACTTATGGGCTATAATTTCAGCAAATTTGTTCAACCCCGTGGTC
This sequence comes from Callyntrura guangdongensis, assembly GCA_027744295.1. Taxonomy (NCBI): domain Eukaryota; kingdom Metazoa; phylum Arthropoda; class Collembola; order Entomobryomorpha; family Paronellidae; genus Callyntrura; species Callyntrura guangdongensis. Next base: position 14,957 of record JAHZNB010001279.1, read on the forward strand.
AAAAATTAAATTGAAAAAATTTGCTCATTTGCATATAAGAACCAGGAAGCTATGTAACAACAGCAGCTGACCACATAAAGCCAGCACGTAGTGTGTTGGTATAAAAATTCAAGGGAGCAATTTTTTCTCATCTCTTGAAATCAAGATTACAGCACATGTGTGCTTATATAAGAAAGGTGCTTATGCTGTTTCCGATAAGCTATTTTCGCAGCAGTTATTATTTAAACAGCGTTGCCATCTATAAACGTATGTACGAATTTTAAACGCCTACATATATTTTTCGCTCCATTCCAATCAGTTCAAAAAAATAAAAAAAAAACAGTCGTGTAATAAACAAGAAAACATGTTTCCGTGGCACTTTCTTCCCAACCGAAAAGAGAACTGGCGAAAAACTTGTCCTCACTCTGGTTGGACAGACGAGCAAACTTTTCAAACCTCTCTTTCTCTGCAAATGACTATGGCCTTCTGTGCTAAATACGACTTACACATTTTAGCCATATTTTCCCTCCTCTTCTCCCAACCATCGTTGTACATTACCCGGCTTACCGAAGGGAAAAAGCATTTGGCAACTGCAAACTGACTGATTGTGAACAAGAAACTTTTTTATGTGCAGCTTTAGAAGTAAAAGAGGACACTACTTTTACTCCTGAACTCGGAAAATTTCCCCCTCTTATCACCCTTTTCTGTTATATTTTAGCTCGGGAGGTGAACTAACAGAAGAATTTTTTTGTATAGGTATCGTTTTCCGTTTTCAATGAAAAATATAGTTACTTATAATGCGTGGAGGCACACTACACTGTTCTCTCTCAGTGCTGATGTATGTTCACCACTTATAATAATAAACGACAAAGCTCTTTCATCTAAACAACGACCTTTATTTGAAATTATATTAGGGAAGGAGAGAGGGAGAAATGGTTGGGTCCTCTTCTTCATCTCTCTCGCTCTCGTCTTCTTCTAATTGTCCTGAATTACAGGAGAAATGTAATTAATGTCGAAAGTGGGAAACTTTATTAAACTGAGAATTGGCTCATGTGTGAGTTATTTTGGCATTGGAAATGTACCAAAGGAATGGATTGGTAGAAAAAATAGAGTAATACCGCCGTTTCTTGTTCCTACTTTTCCCCCAAGTGCTATTAGGCAATACTGTAATAGCAATACTAATAATAAGCGATGAAAATGAGATACAGGACGAGAGAGTGTGTGTGCCAAACGAAAAATCAACATTTTCAAAGTTTCCACTAGAAAGGACAATGCTACTGTGCTTTACTCCGGCGTCTCTCCCTCTTTTTTACTTTTCCGGAAAAAAGTTGTAAAGAACACTAGAAAACGACACGGGAAAAAGAGATGCGATCCATCTTTCTCTTTGATACCCGACACACTTTTTTCATCCCAGCGAGGCACCCAGCCTATATATTTTTAACAAGAACAAAAAAAGGGGAGAAAGGTTGCGGAGAGGTGCGTTTGTATGTACCCATTTACATCTCGTCGAGTAGTGTGCTCTGATTTTAATCTCCCTGGCTTAATTGCTATAAGCTTCTTATTATCAACTTTTTATTAAATGAACTGCACATATTCTCTACTAAGTACGTGTATTATTTATTGTATTTCCTTTTTCGGGCAACTAAAATCTACAGCCTATCTACACGGGAGTCATTGCTCTCTTTCTCTCATTTGATTAATTTTAAAGGTCCCTCTCTTTTGATCACTCTGCCAGCACAAACCTAGTTAGAAACAAAAATTCTCTTTGAAAAATTTATTTGTTTTAACCGAAATACCAGGAAAAATATAAGGCTCAAAAAGGGTCTTCTAATGGAGCCCTGTCGCCTATTTAGGTAGATAAGAAAGATGGCGTGTTTTTTGCTATATGTATTTGTTTTGAAAAATGAAAATGCATTTTAACTAAACAAGCTGGTTCCCTTACTTACTCAGGGAGGGGAACAGAGGATGAGGACGACGGGTGTGGGCGGTTTTTCATCCCACGCCTTCTTACCTATTTTCCTGGTAATGTTTGCATGTAGCCAACTTTTTAAAGGGGAATGAGTGTTCATGTTATGGCGTGCCTATATGTGGGTGCCTGATGAAGGAAAGTAGGAAAAACTGTTTTAGCGCTAATGTTATTTCAAGTAGCGGTGGCGGTTCTATGTCTTTCTCTTGATGTGTTGGTAGTTTAGGTATGAAAAATCTGGGCGGGATTGTTGCTGTTCTCTCTCCATACATGTAGTATGTACGCTTATCTAACTCTATTTTTGGATAAAAGGGTCACAGTCACTCGTCTCTTGTGATGGAGGATGTCGGCTGTGGGTGCAACGTTTTCCTCCTCCAGTGCACACTTTCCACTAGACGATCGCTTCACTTGTTTTTCGTAAAGTTATAATCTGTTTCCTCTCTCCCTTTGCTCCTACTCTTTCGAGGTGAAATTTGTAGTTGACATGAGGAGATATATATCGGTTGGCTCTACCGCCCGACCGACCCACTTCCTGAACAACCACATCATTGCAACATACTCGTACCTCCACCACTCTTGTTATTGTAGGGAAGGAGGAAAAGCAACCGTACCGTAGTAAAACACACAACTTGCAATAGTTTGGTGTACGATTTTTTGGCAAAATATGCACTGCGGAGCAACAAAAACGGGAGAATGTAGCAAAAATGCGGGAAACGTGAATTCTTTTTGGGAGAGTAAAATAGAGGGAAAAATTGCATAAAAACACAGTAAAAACATAGGCAAGAGCACATACACATTTTTACTTTTTTTATTATCGGAGGGAAATACCGCACAAGGAAAAGTAGCATGTAGACAAGAGTAAAAAGTGCAACAGAGAACCATTTCATCGTATTTTCTCTCCCTAGTTCCCTCTCTTCCTCCCACACAACATGCATCCCTCCGCCAAGTTGTACAAACATAGATAGAGATGCGGATAGCTCTAGAGAGAGAAAAAGGTTTCGTATTTTTATGGACGGGTTGACTGGTTGGTTGGTTTTGGGTTAAAATGGGCAAGACCGCTGTTGGCTATTGTACTGACTTTGTATACGCAGAGCACCGACAACCGGGTATAGCGAGCCAGCAAGCCTCGCCGCCATCTCCGCATGCAGTCAAGTGAAATGAGTTGTGGTGCATTCAACGAGAAATGAAACAAAAAAACAATTCGTCTCTTTTTCTCTCTCTATCTCCTCCTCCCCCTCTCGTAACCTTTCCCATTGCTGTTACTACTGATGATATACCATGTGTCATCTTGCTTTTTTCTCCCGTTGTATCTGTTTTTTCACGTTATTTCCATCTTCCTTTTTTACTTGGGTTTTTTCGGGGTAAAAACACACTCTGTCCGCGGTGTCGACGGACAGACACTTTAAGAGGCCCTTGCTCTCCAAAACGTTGCTAGTCATTCCTCTCTTCTTTCAAATGACTACTTCTTTAGTTTTCCGGCTGCTGAGAGGAATCCAGGTTTGCTAGAAAAAATAGATAAATTATCTGTCACACAAACCCCACATGTAGGGCTTCGAAGTAAAACACAGAGAGAAACAGAGAGAGAGAGAGAGCGTGCAGATGAAAATAAGCCATTTCCCTGCTTTTAAACTCATCTCCGCCGTCATTTATGTACAAACACTCGTAATGTTGCCCCATTTCTCCCTTCACACCAGCCAGCAACATACACAAAGAAATAACAATAAATGAAAAGCATATTTGGTCTCCCCTTTTGTTTACCCAGGATAATCTGACATGAGTAGCGACGCAACAAAAAACTCATATGACCACTGTAAAGAGCGAGAGCTATAGATATGTTATGATTTTATGATTTTTTCCCTTTTTTGTGAATATATCCCGTATCTCCAGTTGTCCCATTTTTGGACCGCGTCCTTTTCCTCCTGCATTTTTTGCTTGACAGACGAAACGAAAAGAGGATTCACTTACAAAAGGAATTTTTGAGGGATATCTTACGTTCGCCGTCATTTATATTCTGTTTAGCGTCCTTTTTTTCGAAATACCAGTCCCTTTGCGACATAACCACTGTATTTATACAAACACACACACACGACCAAGATGTACAAAAGGAACAAAAAATCTTTTTTCCCTAAAAACAAAAACGCACTTATCCAATACGTGAGTAGACACCCTCGAAAAATACTATATAATTCCTAGCCTCTTCAGTCCCTCTTGCGCGTGTTCTCCTTGAACAAGGACACTTTAATAATAAAACTGGCATTGCAACATTGAATAAATTATTTTTTGTTGTATTCTCTGGCAAGTGCTGCTCCAATGTCGTTTCCCCTGCCTAATAACAAAAACAAAAGAGTTTTATTTTATGTCCAGGGGAAATTTCTAATGCTATTTTCTAGGATACTTGGTGTGTACTTTGCATAATACCATCAACAAAAAAATTAAACGTCTAGGTAGCTCATGTCCTTGTCTTTCCATTTCATCTCTTCTTCCCCTTTGCAAGTACCAGTGACACTGGAAACGGTCTATGGGTATTTTGTAAATCTTTCCCCCATTATCCTAATGATATGAGACTGCTCGTGTAATACAAGAGACGCATTTGGATTATCGTCACC